>LPNX010227879.1:394414-452974 GCA_001517045.1 Pseudotsuga menziesii
CCACATGCACCAATGCACTAGGTGCAGCACCATCAGGTGCTAATTCAAAGTCACTCGGAATCGGTTCGAGACACCTCTCACACCTCCGGGCTCAAATTTATATCTATTTATGAGACGATCATCTCATGTTTAATAAAGTAATTTTGGTACCATTTCCCACAAGTCACCTCGATTTACGAAGCCATGACATGACGATGCAAGTGTCTACGGACCTGTACTTGTATCACACTTCTTGACCGCTACTCATGCGAGTTTTCAGGCCACTTCCCATTAAGGAATGTAATTTTATCTTTTATTTTGTATTTTTAACACATGGATTATCTTTTCATTTTACTGCACTTTACGCGGACCTATGGAGCACTTTCCACAAAATGATTTTTTTTCTTGCATGTATTTGGCATATAAGTGCCCCAAGACTTGAATTCACATCACATGTAGTCAAGTTCATCCACCGCAACACACACACATGCTCTCCTGATATCTATCTGAGAGCCACCTTGGTTTCCATGCCTCTACCACATCGAATCACAAGCCTCTGCCACGATCTATCCCACGCATGTATTGGTATGTTTGAGAGCCTTTTGTTCTGTCCATACTATGTGGATGACCTTTGGACCTCTGTCCACTATCCCGACATGAGGTATCGATCATGCCACTGCAATCAGTTGACCACACTGGAGTTGTGTTTAAGTCTTTTCTAACTCCTTAAAACAATGAAAAGATAGCCGAGCGCATCTACTTCCTTTCCTGATCACTAAAGTATAGGAAAGGGCATCTACATCATCATGTTTACCTCCTTTGGTGGACCATGTAGACCATCAATTGAAAAGGACCTCGTTGGCACACTCAAGCCAAGACCATTCCCCTCTGCATACTTTTATGCTTACTCGGGAAAAGGGGCCCCACTTTATGAAAAAGCTCAGCATCGGTTGTCATTAATCCCTTTTCCAGCTGTCTCATCAAGAAAAGATTATCGATCAAGCTTGGTTTCATTCATGCTCATAAAATTATTTGAATGACTGTCTAGTCAGTATAGGTTTAACCTTTTCCGGCTTGAGTGGACCACCAATGGTAAAGAAGCATCTCATCCCCTACAGGATGGGAGAGCTCTCCTATGTATACTTTTATCCTTTTTTGGGCACAAGAGACTACCAACAAAAAATATCCCCCACTGGAGTCTTCTTCGTGCTTTCACACTCTCTAAAATTGAATGCACCATCGAGCATTTACTTTCTCAAGCTTTCCAAAAATCCATGAGATCGTACCATAACGATGTCCCTAGACACCACCCCATAGTAAATAGTTTGGTAGCAATCCCACATTGGTTTGCCTTTGTTCAGAGTACTCTACAATGTGTCTTCCTTGGATCCGATTAGTATCAAAAGTGTCCACCTCCTCCAAGTATTTCCCATCTGCAATGACATTCGCAGTATTACAACTATGATTCCATTCCCTTGAGTTAGTTTCATTTGTTTCCTGGTCCACCCTACCGTCATACTCTGAACAAAGGAATTTTGAGTCTCCCACACTCCCCCTACCCCTATTCAGTTCTTTCCCTCCCCCTCCCCTCCCCATTCAGTCAGTTAGTCCACAGATTTATTCACATCTTTTGGTTATCTCCCTCACACCCCTCATCAAGGAAACATCATTTCCTTGACTAGGGGTAGGTCTCCCTCTGTCGATGCCAACACACATATTCTAGGGGATAGACCTAGAGGTCCATGTACCTTGGTTTCATTAACCTCATTGATGAGTTCCTTGGACCACTTGAGAGGAGTCCTTAGTACCTCTCGAGATGGTTGTTTCTCACGTGCCCGCCTTCAACTCCATCATCGCACCATTGAGGTTCGTACAGGGTTTGTTCCACATAGTATTTGGTAAAATACCCCAGATGTCACCTAACTCTAGCACATTGGTGATTCTACTCGAGGGACCTAAACAGGTTATGTCCCTTGTGATTTCTGGGTTTCATTGGAGACAGTGTTCAGAAGCCCCAGCAGTGCTTCGATATACCTTTATGATTGATGCAAGAATAATTGTACCATAAAGACTCTGACTCTCAATCAGCAAGTCCATACAGCTATGTACCATTCCATATCAAGTATACCATCAGTCATGAAGATATAGCATTCCATGAGAATGCCATGGGTCCAACATACCATATCAGTATTGTATTTATCCTCACATGGAGGCAACCATTATTGTAACATCAGTTGTATATGATCGACTCTTGTATATTAGAGCATAGATCAAATTAATCTTTTGACATTGTCACAAGCATGGGGATGTCCACCTCATCCATACACATGTCACACATTTATTGTATCTCACCCATTGATGGGAACCATATTAATACAAAAACCAAAATCCACCATGCCCCAGCCTCGGAAGCACCACCTCCATGCAGAAAATCCTATGATGTCCATCGGCCATACATTGAGCTCCTTCCCTCACACATCAGGGGGCAATTTGTTAACCCAAAAATCCCCCACTCAGCTGTCAATGGCCTACACCACCCAAGGAAACCATCTCACGACCTTCATATCACTCCATTAGACCCCCACACCCTCAAAATAGCCTAAGGATGAAGAAAACGGCTTAAAAACCCCAAAAAAGAGCGCAAAATAGTCTCGTAGGAGCTAAAGCCCCCAAAAAGGGGCTAAAACCCTAAAAGGAGCTAAAGTTAGGGCGGAAGGGATAAAAGCCCAAAAACAGTGCTAAAGCCCTAACGAAGGGCTTAAAACCCTAAAACCCCTTTGAAAAGCTATAAAAGGAGGGTGGAGAGTCACTCTCAAAACACTTCTCCCTTGCATATTGTTATGCTACCCATGGATGCCTTGAGACACATTTGCCTCTCAAGTCACCCACACTCCCTCTCCTCCATTTCCATTGAGCCAAAGCTCCCCAACCAAGAGAGGTGCTTCCACAAGCTTGGGTATGGTGGCCCATTTCCACCCAAGAGAAGGTATACCCATGTTTATTGTTGTTTCTTAGTTGTTTAGTTTGATTTGATTTCTAACCCTTATTTCATTTGTAGGTTTTGTTGTTAACATTGTTTTCCAGGTTATTGTAGATTAGGATTTGTTTGCAGGTGTTGAGGCATGGAAATTCGTAGGCAACAACAGCAAGGGATTCTCCCTAGTCAACGTTCACAACTAGCCCGTGACTGTTCGGTGTAGGGAATCCATCCGGTTTGCGGTCCAACTACCGTAGGTCAAGTAACAAAACTAAAAGGTTTTGTCGGTTGCGGCTCGGTCCACTGTGTATATTTTTGTATTTTTAGTTTTAAGTATGACATGCAAGTGCCTGTCTAAAATGTAGATTCATTAAGAATACAAGGAGTGGTCACAATGTGATGCATAGGTTCTTACCTCTCATCTTAGACTCTCTTGCATTTGAATCACACATATCAAGAAATTAAAACTAAATACCTAACCTATCCCTAGGGAGAAAGATTATCATTTATTAATGAGTAATGTATTTTGTGCATGCATTATGAAAAATCATAGATAGCTGATACTTATTTCAAAATACATGAACGTTTAAAGATATTTGAACAACCAGATAGCCAATTGTTTATGAAAAACATTCATTACTCATAGTGGAAATTTTCATAAAATGAACCAAAGATCATTCATAAAAGAACATAGGTTCAAAGAGTTAGAACGATCTCACAGTTAATAGACACAAAGCTAAAAATGAAATAGTTCCTCTTCAACAAATCCATAGCATAACATTTGAACATTCCACCAAGCTTTCTCCAACGGGAAAACTATAATTGTCTATTGCAAAAGGAAATAGTTCTTCTTACAATATGTCTTCACCAATCTAACTGGGAAAAATTCCTTCTCGTATATAAATCTTCTATATTTATACAAAAAGAACAAAACTATTGGGCTTCCCACGAATGACTCTTGGGCTTCCCCAACTCTTGACCTCCCACATTTTTCTTTCATTAAGTGCTTACAGAATTTACAATATATTACAATCAAATGAAGTGCTTATGAGGAGGGTCCCGCTTGACTATTCAAAAACTTCTTCCATGCTAAAGCCTCTGAGGCAATGCTTTCGAACTCGGAAGGTTTTAAGAAATGAATATTCATTTCGAATTTAGAGGCCTGATTTCTTATTACTTTTATTCTGGCTACGCTCAGGTAAAGTTGGTCCTCAAGCAACTACACACTAACCATAAAATGAGCTACTTCATTCCTCAGGGTCTCCTCGTCTAAGGATATGATGTGTTGGATCCTTTCTTCATATTCCTGTTGGAGTAGGGTCTCGCAGCTACAGAAGAAGCTGCCATTTTGGTGGATAGATAGTGTTGGTGAGGATATAAGAGATAAGGTAAAGATACGATGCCGTAGCATGTTTCTAGCTGCGGATCAGAGCCAGAAACTGTGACTATCGGGGAAGAGAAGTCAAAGAAGACAACAGTACTTGAGCGACCAAGAGGAGAGAGCTCACCCACTGCACTAAAGGTAGCGGCCGAGAAGAGAGAGCTCACCCACTGCATTCAAGGCAGTGGCGGAAGACAGGAGGGCTCAGCTACCCTCATAAAGGAAAAAGGGGCAATGAGGCCAAGGTATTGAAGATGAAGGATAGAAAAGGAAGCAATGCCCAGTACCCACGATCAGCGTCGGGAAGCATGGAAGACTGTAGATAGCTGTGGTGTGATGGAAAGCGATAGTTTGAGTATAGATAGACCGACTATCAAAGTTAGGGTTTTTGGGTTACTGTTGGGATAGGCCCACAGTGTTGTAATGGCGAGACCTTCGGGCCGCCTATAAAGGGATGTATTTTGTATTGAAAAAGGTTAGCTAGTCGGATAACCTGTAGCTATTCAGAGAGTTAGCCCGTCTGAGAGTCCAGTAGTATGTTAGCTCACAGTATTTTGTATTGTAATAGAGTCAAGCTCTGGTTCTGCTATTCAGTCCATAGTTACCTTACTGTAACCAATAGCCGATTCCAGGAATGTATATGTAACGATCCGCAGGGATTGATAGAGACATAGAGATAATATTGTAAGAAGGCAAATGAACTGCGCATCAGATTCCTCCAAGATAGCTTTTTGTAGCTACAATTCCTCTATCTTACCTAGCAGCTGCTCTGTTTCTGTCCTTAACCCCTGAAATTCCTACTGTAATTTCTCCAGACTCTCTTGGGCAGCCTCTATAGATCTCTTCTCAACTTGGAGGAACTAGAGCTCAGCTTTTGAAGACTTTATTTCATGTTGTATGTCTTCAAAATTTATTTTCAAGCTACTACCTTCCTCTCTCTCTCTTCTCAAGGTGTCCTTTAGCTAGGCAGCAGACTTCTTTGATTGTTCAACATCAATATCTGATCTACATTGTCCTTAGAAGCATGGATCAATGCAGCCCCAGCTCTAATGGTGAATCTGGGGTCTTTGTCTATCCCATATACTACAGTTTTATCATTTATCATTTTACCTGACTGCCCCCCAGTCTCAAACTTTCTCTCGATCCTCTTCACTATTCTCTTCCTTTCCTTATCATAAAAGATAGTGTTGAAATCCGATACCTCCTCCCCTTTATTCTATTCAAAAGGGATTAGCCTAAGGGTAGGGACCATAGCCTATCCTTTCGTACTACCAGCAGCTGCCTCAGGATCTTGAATATCATTATTACCCAAGTCCTGAGCCTGATTTTCTACAAGATCGGAAGCTGATTGTTTTGTCACTGCCCCTATCAGTTTTAGCCTTTCTGCTTCCTACTTCTTCAGCTCCTCATCCATCTTTATTTTCTTTTCCTCCTCTTCAATCAGTTTTATCCTTTCTAACTGCTTCTTGTTTAGCTCTCCTTTTTTCTTCTTCCTCACCTCTAAGCCATCTTTCGACTTCTTGTGCTAGCCTCCTAGCATTTTCATCCCTTTTTCTAGCTTCTTCCTCCTCTGCCTTTTCTTGCTCATCCTGTCCTTTCTCGCCTTTGTTAGTGATTTTATTTTTATACCTTCTTCTTAAGGAAGTTATATTGTGTGCATTACAGAAAATGGATTCCTCTCTATCCCAGTGGCTTGTGTATTCAAAATGTACATTTGCTTCCTTGAAGTTCTCTACCACTTTATTCCAGGAATCATTCCTGTGGAAATTTATTTTCCCAAAATGGAATTTCCCCAATTCCTCCACAAATTCATCAACTTTCTTCACTCTTGTGAACTTATAGCTTCCCAACTTGAATGGTAAGGGAGGATAAGCTGCTTTCTTATGTTCAAACAAAAATCTCTCTATTCCATCTAAAAAGACTTGCCTAACTACCTATTTGTGGACTACATAGTCAGTGGAATATTTTGGCAGTAGTGAGGGTGCTATGGAGCATCCATACATTCTGAAATACAATCCATCCTCAGTTAAGTAGTAGTCTACATATTCTTTAATCACCTGCAATGCTTCCTCCGACACGCAGTCGCACTATTTCAAGAAAATCATGGTATATAATGGCATGATAAAGTTCTCACACACTTCTCTATAGTGACTGTGGTATTTGTGTGCCCACAGTGGCTTGTAAGCTGAGTAGACTGGTGTTCTCTCTCAGTCCCATATACACCTCAGGTTTGGGAAGGGTTGGTTGCATAGTATGCAATCAATTAGTATAGAGCTCATATAGAACTCTGATCTCTTCTGGGACACCCCTCCTAATGCTGATGCAATGCAGGCTAAGAGGATGTTGGACACAATTTTTTCCCAGTTGAACACTGTCCCCTATGTTGCAACATAGAAAATGATAGGCACCCACTCTAACCTGAAGCTTTTACTATGGGCCCTCCTGAAAATCCTGTTCAGCATCAGGGCAATGAACCTGTAAGGGGTTCTTAGAGTGGCAGTATCATATTCCCCAGTTGGCCTAGTTCTAAAGTTCTTGCCATGCACCAGCATTCTCTTTAGTGTCTCGACTAGGTCCATCTTAATTTCCTTCAGCCAGTCTTCAATCATGTACACCTATGCTTTTGTTAAGTGGTATACCATTGATACATACCCAGGGCCATAAGCAGCATAACCCTGTTTATCAACATTTTCCAAAATCATGGTGGTTACATCTGCCCTGAGTAGAATCCACCCAATCACCTCTGAGCATGGAAAAAGCTCAGGTCTGGTAGCATCTCTCATGAATGTCGATATATATATATTGGAATAGATGGTTTCCTCCTCAAAACCTATGTCAGGTACCTCTTGGTGTGTTATTAGTCTGTAGACCTCCCCCCATTTATATTCGGGTTCCACACCCACTATGCATTTTGTGCCCTCATAGGTGTACTCAACTCTGGTAACAATTTCGACTTCGCATTCCTCCTCTACTACGGGAGCTTTCTTCTTCTACCATTTAGACATCTTGGATTCTGAAGAATTTCCCTGTCATATACAGAAATTGCTTTTAGGTTCTGTTGGGCCATTCCTTGATAACATTAAAAAATGGAGACAAAATGTATGAGCATTTTACCTCGTCTAGGCTAAAAATGATTGCCGCTATGGATGTAAAACAAACAATACTCAAACCAAAAGTTCCCACATCAAAACAATCTACCCAAAAGGTTAAAACCAGCTCATGATCATTATTTGCATAATCAACTCAAAATATTATGGCTTTTTCTAGAACGAAGAATATCCCTCTCCTCTTGCTAATAATAAAACAATCTCAGAACCCCCTCTCGGTGCTATGAACTAAATCGCTTCATGGAAAATAAGGGGCCTACTCTCAAGCGAAGGATACTGCATGTGATAGTGCATTTAACTCATAAAAAATAAGATGAAGCTATTTGATGCAAAAAACACTCACATCACGGTCTGACTAGACAATGCATTCTAACCCTAAAAATTGTCTTGGTTCGTATTCAAGTTTAACAATATCAACATTGCAACCCTGGTTCACAAAAACAAGGGCAATGATACAGTGGAACCAGAACCTCGGCATCTCAAAAGAAAAACATGAAATGATCCCCCCCGAACGGCCACACGCAGAGTGAACGATACTGGTGCGGACAGTGTAATGGTTGTCTGCACCGGTTTCCCCAATAGTTGAGTGCGGGATACAAACCCATAACGACCATGAAATAAATCATCACACAAAACCACAAACACCCCCCACCAAGTAGCCATAACATTTACCTCACTGTATATGTACGCTGAAAAGGGAAACCTAGGTAACCACTAATCGTAGAGGCAATGAACTAACCAAGGGCAACAAAACTCAGTTTGACCATTCAAATGGAATGGTAAAATGGGCATAAGGTTCTACCTGGCAATGTGCTGTGCGACTGGTGGAGAAAAACTTGCAAACTTCCATGACAGAACCACCTAGGAGCGAGGTACTGACAATGAATGCGTTGGTCTCCTCAAGCGATAATGACAGCACGTGGAAATCACAAAAATAACAATAAAAAAAACGATAAACCCCAAACCCACTATATATGCTGCGGTCAACACATAATCGACGGGAAAAAATCAACCAATTGGGTGATGAAATGGCTATGGGATCGGCGATCATATCAATATCACCTCCGTAGCGGCAGATGATGAAACAGTCAGGAGAACCACAAAGGCATCGATAATGAAACAAATCAAAACTCACATCGGAGCTCACAATACTAAGGCTTTGGATCACTATATGGTTGGAGAGCCGCAACGGTGGAAACCATAAAGGCACCAAGTTTCATAGACCAATCAAAATCAGAGGTGAAATAAACATGACTCAAGTGAAAAAAAATATCGACCAAGCAGACAACATAAATCAAACTATCGAAATCATAGTGATTTCTAGAGCTGCAATGGCGAAACTTAAAAAAAACTAAGGACTTGCGAATCAAAATGGCAGGCTCAGAAAAGGTTAATGCAATTCTTGGGGAACTTCAAAACACATCATCTGCTACTACGGAAATCGTAGAGACAATATGTTCCGGTGGTATTCCAACAAGCCTTCGAACAAGAGAAACAAATAAAATACATCGGAGGAAATAAATATTGGATCGGTCCCAACTTCTTGTTACTTCTCTGTAACGGCGGGCACGCAATTAACTACGTTTCTGACTCATAGTCTCAAATGCTTCTGACGGTCAGGCAAAGAATCAATGCAAGCCATAAAAAATAGCACTGGCATAAAAAATATTCCTTGAACAAACATTAAGCAAACTAAAAAGCTGAGCAAAACAGATTAAAGGAGGGTCCCAAATTTTTTTGAATTTTGGGAAAATGTTGCAGCTACAACAATTGGTGACTAGCTGGTGAACCCCATATTTTTGAATTAACTTCTTCCCAGTAAAATATTGTTTAATCATTTAGCTCATAAGTTGAATTCCTCTATATGCTTGTATTCCTAAGATGAAAAACACATGCATTTAAATCATTGATGGCAGTCCATTCTTTGGAAATGGGAACGCCAAAATATTCAAAGTCCGGATAACTCTTTTGAGGCTTAGTAGGAGAGTTTTATTTTACCTCTATCTTTGGGTAGTTTCTAGCTTGGACACGATAGGATTGTAATATATGGTAAATAGAACTATCCATTCATTCCTCATTCCCATGCCAATTGCACTTTGTGCCCTTTTGAACTTTTGTTCTTTTGAGTCCTCCATCTGCATTTCTTTCTAAATTTTATTCAGGATCTTCTATCCATAGTGTCCTTTTGTGTGAGAGAAGAATTTACTTTTCATCTCACGGATAGAGAAGAACTTTTGGCAAATTTATATTCATGTTTCTGATACTTGGCTTTGATATGTATTGCTTCTTTTAGGAGTTTTGACTCTTAACAGCCTTTAGGCTTTTAAAATCATGGCATGGGATCATTTATATATAACAGACTATTTACCTTGCTTGCTTTCCATGGGTCCTTGGCTATCACCCCCTAGGACATCTTAGATGTGAAATGGATGGAGCCTTGAAATAGTATTCCAGACCTCTTAATTTAGATTTATTTTCAGGGGTTAAGCAGGACTTTAGTGAGTGCATAGCCATTTAGGAAAACTACTTACTAGAAAAATTTCTATCATTTCAAAATAAAATGCACAGTCTTATCCCAAAGATTTTAGTTAATTGAGAACCCTGATGCTTTCCATGCAACCAAAATTTTGCCTCTTTTATTCAAAAACAAAACAAAAATAACCAGAAACAAAAGCGGGAAATCAAATTAAAAATGCATCAAATTATATATGTACAAGGTCATCAAAACAAAAAAATCAAAATAAAATTCGAGAACCAACCACTACCTAATCAGTTCTGTTCCCACCCCTAAAAATATATCAACTTATGAGTCAATGGGATAGGCTTGATTGTAGACGTGAAATACCTAACTGTGATCTAATTCTGCTATTTTTGAAACTAAAACTATGTCTACCGATTTACAATCACTCCCATCAGCCTGTGAAAATTGAAGGAGATCAGGCTGAGTGTCAGTCATATTGCTGGCCTCTTCTGATGTATGATATCTTAGTTCAAGCTCCGTAAGATAATTCCCCAAAACAGAATTAGCAGATTCATTTCCTTCTACCAACTTAGTGATAGTGTGTTTCATGTAAGGTTCCCTTAAAATTTTGATCCAATTTGGGACCCCCTTATGAGGCAACCATAAATGTGACCAATCTGAAGCAAAATACCCTTTTAACCTTACGGGCCAGTCTCTATTCAGAATAATTCCATATCCATCTGGTATGTCAGCCACCACAATATCAATAAATTGACATATCTTGTTATTTGCAGATAAATGAATGAGAACATTCTCCATTTCCCCCACTACTTTGACACTAGTTCTGTCTAGTTGAGTGACTTCCCAAGCAGTAGGTTTTGGATACCCATTAATTGTTTTGCAAACTACAAGTGGCATAACATTCACCAATGATCCAGAATCTACCAAACAATTATGCACCTTATGGTTCAACATTTCTAGAGTCAAAAGGAAAGGTGGGGTTCTAGATTTCCCTTCCCCAATTGATTCGACATCTTCCTCCACAGGTTGGTTTTTGGTGGGTATCTCTTCCTCTAGTTCTTTAATATTTTCAATATTTTCTTTGTTAACACCTACATGGTCTTCAATAGGCTTAACAAGCTTGTTGATTTGCTTCAGATATTGGCTGATAATGGTAATTTCAGGTACTTTGTCCTCAACATTATTGTTTGGATGTTTTCTGACATTCTCTTGCAACTTCTTAATCTTTGAGATTATTGAATTGTCTTTATTTACCAAATTCAGGTCTTTTGTTGTCATTGGTATATTCTCAAGTTTAAGAGTACCTTTTTCTGTATCAAACAGCGAGACACAATCCCATAAAAACATGGTATCATTTTCTTGTTTTTCTATGGTCTGAGTACCCTTTTCCTCCTCATCACTGTCCTTAGTCACTTTAGAATCCAAGAGCTGATTCATTACCAATGTCATTGAATTTAACCATTGAGGACAATTCTTTTCAAAATGAGGTTGTTGGTGAAAAGTGTAGAAATTATCCATCCCTACATCTGTCAGATTCATTGATGCTAAACCATGTGGAGGGGTCTTGAATTGGTTGTTATCTTCCCTTTTTTTGTAGTAAGGCTTATAAGCTTTATGAGCTTCTTTTCCTTTCTCCAAATCTATTATTCTGTTGGGAAGTTTTTGCATCATATTTAACATCCCCTCAAAATCATGTGATTGCTCCTCTTTAGGTTTAGACAGCAATAAGGCTCTTTTCCTGGAAGTTTTTTCTCCAGATTGCTCGGGATAAGTTTCTATACTTTCCTTTTCAGCCTCTACTCTTTCTGCTTCTTCATAAGTCTCTTCTAATGTAGGATTAACCTGAGCTTTTGCCAACATAACCAAATCTGGACCTAAAGCTGAGGTATAATACTCCATCAGAACTTTATCAAAAGGCTTATCAGTTGCAGAGAAGTTCTTGAGGTAAGCAAAAAATCTTTGAGTGAAATTGTGTACCTTTTCATTCCTTTCTTTTTTTAAAGCGCCCAAACCTTTCATTAGTGTTGCATGCATCTTTTGGGCTGCATACTTGTTTCTAAAAATATGTTCAAAGGTATCCCAATATGGGATAGAGTTTGCAGGAAAACAAAAATACCATGATGCTGTTGCTCGTTTAAGGGTGTGTGGAAAAAGTCTACAAACAGCATCCTCATGTTCCCCATCCTTTAATCCTTCTATTTCCAAATAGAAACTTTTCAAATGGTCATCTACTACTACCTTCTCATTTGGATCAAACTTAGGCAACAACTTCTCAAAAGATTGAGGTAAGTCATGCAACGGAGGTGTTAGGTTCAAGGGTGATCTAGCTTTCCACATCAGTGGTGGATTTGGTGGGTTAGGTGGCTGATTTTCATTTACACCTACCATGAGTCCAGATGGAGAGTGAGGAGGTGAAGGAACAGGAGTCCACACAGGTGAACAGTAAGGTGTGTTTGGGCCTACTTGATTCAAAGGCTGAAAAATCTCTTGTAATGCTACTTCTACTAACTCTTCCCAATCTCCAACTAGCACTAAATCTTCCAAGATGGGATGGTATTTCTTCTTGTATTCTCTTCGGGGTAAATCAGGGATAATGGGTAATCCTCCAATCCTCTTTACATAAGCTCGTGTGTGTATTCGAAGATTATTTACCACTTGGTTGTCCACAACAACAAATTTTCTCTATTCTGTTCAGTATTTGGATCAGGAAAACTACTTTCAAAAATATAACTGGTGGAGTAATTTAGACGAAATGGATTTCCCCAGCCATCCATGCACTGGAGGCCCTCCTTCTAGCACCAGATACTGCTGAGGCCTGGAAATTAGCAGGCAACAACAGCAAGGGATTCTCCCCAGTCAACGTTCCCAACTATCCCCTGATCGTTTGGTGTAGGGAATCCATCTGATTTGCGGTCTGGCTACCGTAGGTCAAGTAACAAAAATAAAAGGTTTTACCAGTTGCGGCCCGATCCACCGTGTATATTTTTGTATTTTTAGTTTTAAGTATGACATGCAAGTGCCTATCTAAAATGCATATTCATTAAGAATACAAGGAGTGGTCACAATGTGATGCGCAGGTTCTTACCTCTCATCTTAGACTCTCTTGCATCTGAATCACACACAACAAGAAATTAAAACTAACTACCTAACCTATCCCTAGGGAGCAATATTATCATTTATTAATGAGTAATGTATTTTGTGCATGCATTATGAAAAATCACAGATAGCTGATACTTCTTTCAAAATACATGAACATTTAAAGATATTTGAACAACCAGATAGCCAATTGTTGAACAACATTCATTCCTCATAGTGGAAATTTTCATAAAATGAACCAGAGATCATTCATACAAGAACATAGGTTCAAAGAGTTAGAACGATCTGACAGTTAATGGACACAAAGCTGAAAACGATATAGTTCCTCTTCAACAAAACCATAGCATAACATTTGAACATTCCACCAAGCTTTCCCCAATAGGCAACATGTAATTGTCTATTGCAAAAGGAAATAGTTCTTCTTACAATATGTCTTCACCAATATAATTGGGAAAAAATCCTTCTCTTATCTAAATCTTCTATATTTATACAAAAAGAACAAAACTGTTGGGCTTCCCACGAATGAATCTTGGGCTTCCCAAATTTTTCACCTCCCACATTTTTCTTTCATTAAGTGCTTACAGAATTTACAATATATTACAATAAAATGAAGTTCTTATGAGGAGGGTCCTGCTTGACTATTCAAAAACTTCTTTAATGCTGAATCCTCGGAGGCAATGCTTTCAAACTCAGAAGGTTCTAAGAAATGAATTTTGATTTCAAATTAAGAGGCCTGATTTCTTATTACTTCTATTCTGGCTATGCTCAGGCAAAGTTGGTCCTCAAGCAACTGCACACTAATCGCAGAATGAGCTAATTCATTCCTTAGGGTCTGCTCATCTAAGGATTTGATGTGCTGGATCCTTTGTTCATCTTCCTGATATCTTCTTTGCAACATCTCCAAAAATAGGCTGTGTTTTGGAAAGGTTTCCATTCTCTGTTCAGCCTTAACCTGGCAGCAATTATAAGTGATCAAAAGTCTCCTAAAGAATTCTACACAAGCCACCTTTGTCTTCTTGATAGCCTTCTTGAATTCTTCGACTGTGTTTATGGAAAACTCTAGTAAATCATAGTCTTGCCTTAGGGCTTGTTGATCTTTTGATGGTATACCTATAGGGGTTTCTTCATTTGCTTCCAATCTCACCATCCATCCTGTCAGGATTTCTAATATGTCCTACTATCTGTCTACAAAATATGAAGAGGTTTCCAAAATCTCTTCTAGCCGATTGTCTACCTGTAAGATCTTGCACCTTTATTCCTCTATGGCTACTTGTAGCTGGTGCATCTTGCTCCTTTGTGCCAGAACGTGCTCCTTGAAAGGATGAAGATTAAATTGTTGTTCCCTGGCCTCTTCTAGAGATGCTGTTAATGAGGTAACCTGTTCTCTCATCTCTGCAGCCTGGCCCTAATATTTTCTTTCAGATTCCTTTAAGGTAGCTTTCTATAGCTCCAATTCCCCTATCTTACTTAGTAGCTACTCTCTTTCTGCCCTTAACCCCTGAAATTCCCACTATAATTTCTCCATACTCTCTTGGGAAGCCTGCATAGATCTCTTCTTAACTTGGAGGAACTGGATCTCAGCTTTTGAAGACTTTATTTCATGTTGTATGTATTCAAAATTTCTTTTCAAGGTGCTACTTTCCTCTCTCTCTCTTCTCAAGGTGTCCTTTAGCTAGGTAGAAAACTTATTTGATTGTTCAAGATTAGTCAATATTTGATTTACATTGTCCTTAGAAGCATGAATCAATGCAGCCCCAACTCTGATGGTGAATCTGGGGTCTTTGTCTGTCCCATATACTACAGTTTTATCATTTATCATTTTACCTGACTTCCCCCCAGTCTCAACCTTTCTCTCGGTCCTCTTCACTATTCTATTCCTTTCCTTATCATAAAAGATAGTGTTGAAATCTGGTACCTCCTCCCCTTTCTTCTCTTCAAAAGGGATTAGCCTAAGGGTAGGGACCATAACCTGTCCTATCATGCTGCCAGCAGCTGCCTCAGGATCTTGAATATCAAGATTACCCAAGTCTTGAGCCTGACTGTCTACAATATCGAAATCTGATTGTTTTGTCACTGCCCCTGTCAGTTTTAGCCTTTCTGCTTCCTACTTCTTCAGTTCCTCATCCATCTTTCTTTTATTTTCCTCCTCTTCACTCCGTGAAGCTTCTTCTGCCTTTCTAGCTACTTCTTATTCAGCTCTCCTTTTTTCTTCCTCCTCACCTCTGAGCTAGCTTTTGGCTTCTTGTGCTATCCTCCTATCATTTTCATCCCTTTTTCTAGCTTCTTCCTCCTCTTCCTTTTCTTGCTCATCCTATCCTTTCTCACGTTTGGTGGTGATTTTCTTTTTATGCCTTGTTCTTAAGGAAGTTATATTTTGTGCACTGTGTAAAATGGATTTCTCTCTATCCCAGTGTCTTTTGTATTCAAAATGTACATTTTCTTCCTTGCAGTGCTCTGCCACTTTATTCCAGGAATCATTCCTGTGGAAATTTATTTCCCCAATTCCTCCACAAATTCATCAACTTTCTTCACTCTTGTGAACTTAGATATTCCCAACTTGAATGGTAAGCGAGGATAAGCTGCTTTCTTATGTTCAAATAAAAATCTCCTTATGCCATCTAAAAATACTTGTCTAACTACCTCTTTGTGGACTACATAGTCAGTGGCATATTTTGGGAGTAGTGAGGGTGCTCTGGAGCATCCATACATTCTAAAATACAATCCATCCTCAGTTAAGTAGTAGTCTGCATATTCTTCAATCACCTGCAATGCTTCCTCCAACATGCAGTTGCACTATTTCAAGAAAATCAAGGTATATAACGGCATGATAAAGTTCTCACACACTTCTCTATAGTGATTGTGGTATTTGTGTGCCCACAGTGGCTTGTAAGCTGAGTAGACTGGTGTTCTCTCTCGGTCCCAGATACACCTCAGGTTTGGGAAGGGTTGGTTGCATAGTATGCAATCAATTGGTATAGAGCTCATATAGAACTCTAATCTCTTCTGGGACATCCCTCCTAATGCTGATGCAATGCAGGCTGAGAGAATGTTGGACACAATGTTTTCCCAGTTGAACATTGTCCCCTATGTTGCAAAGTAGAAAATGATAGGCACTCACTCTAACTTGAAGCTTTTACTGTGGGCCCTCCTGAAAATCCTATTCAACATCAGGGTAATGAACCTGTAAGGGGTTCTTAGAGTGGCAGTATCATATTCCCCGGTCGGCCTAGTTCTAAAGTTCTTTCTAGGCACCAGCATTCTCTTCAGTGTCTCGACTAGGTCCATGTTAATTGCCTTCAGCTAGTCTTCAGTCAAGTAGCCTTTTTCTTTTGGTAAGTGGTATGCCATTGATACATACCCAGGGCTATAAGAAGCATAACCCTATTTATCAACATTTTCCAAAATCATGGTGGTTACATCTACCCTGGGTAGAATCCACCCAATCACCTCTGAGCATGGAAAAAGCTCAGGTCTGGTAGCAGCTCTCATGAATTCCGATCTCTCTATATTGGCATAGATGGTTTCCTCCTCAAAACCTATTATAGTTACCTCCCAGTGTGTTATTAGTCTATAGACCTCTCCCCATTTATATTAGGGTTCCACACCCACTATGCATTTTGTGTCCTCATAGGTGTACTCAACTCTGGTAACAATTTCGACTTTGGGTTCCTCCTCTACTACAGGAGCCTTCTTCTTCTACCATTTAGACATCTTGCATTTTGAAGAATTTCCCTGTCATAGATAGAAATTGCTTTTAGGTTCTGTTGGCCCATTCCTTGATAACATTCAAAAATGGAGACAAAATGTATGAGCATTTTATCTCGTCTAGGCTAAACATGATTGCCGCTATGAAAGTAAAACAAACAATACTCAAACCAAAAGTTCCCACATCAAAACAATCTACCCAAAAGGATAAAACCAGCTCACAATCATTATTTGCAGAATCAACTCAAAATACTATGGCTTTTTCTAAAACGAAGAATATCCCTCTCCTCTTGATGAGTAGAAAACAATCTCAAAACCCCCTCTCGGCACTATGAACTAAATAGCTCCATGGAAAATAAGGGGCCTACTCCCAAGTGAAGGATACTACATGTGATAGTGCATTTAAATCATAAAAAGTAAGATGAAGCTACTTGCTGCAAAAAATACTCGCATCACGCTCTGACTAGACAATGCATTCTGACCCTAAAAATGGTCTGGGTTTGTATTCAATTTTAACAATCTCAAAGTTGCAAACCTAGTTCACAAGAATGAGGGTGACGATACAGTGGAACTAGAACCTCAACATATCAAAAGAAAAACATGAAACACTCCCCCAGGATGGCCACACGCATACTGGAGGATACTGGTGTGGACAGCGTAACGACCATCTGCACCGGTTTCCCTAGTAGTCAAGTACGGGATGCAAACCATAACGTCCGTGAAATAAATCATCATGCAAAACCACAAACACCCCCCATCGACTAGCCATAACATTTACCTCGCTATATATATGCACCAAAAAGGGAAACCTAGGTAACCACTAACTGTAGAGGCAACGAACTGACCCAGGGAAACAAAACTCAGTTTGACCATTCGAATGAAAAGGTAAAACAAGCATAAGGACCTACCTGGAAATGTGCTACATGACTGGTGTAGAAAATCCCACAAAATTCCACAGCGGAGCCACCTAGGAGCGAGGTACTGACAGTGAATGCGTTGGTCTGCTCGAGCAATAACGACAGCCTGGGGAAATTGCAAAATTAGCAATAAAAAAAAACGATAAACCCCAAACCCACTATATACGCCATGATCAACACATAATTGGCGAGAAAAAATCAACCAATCATGAGACAGAACGTCTATGGGATCAGCGATCATATCAATATCTCCTCCGCAACGGTGGATGATGAAATAGTCAAGCGAACTGCAAAGGCATCAACAGAGAAACAAATCAAAACTCGCATCGGAGCTCGCAAGACTAAGGACTCGGATCACTAGATGGCTGGAGAGTCGCAATGGTGGAAACCATAAAGGCACCAAGTTTCACAGACCAATCAAAATCAAAGGTGAAATAAACGTGACTCAAGTGAAAAAAATATCAACCAAGAGGACAACATAAATCAAACTATCGAAAGCATAGTTCTTTCTAGAGCTGTAATGGCGAACGTTAAAAAAAACTAAGGACTTGCAAATAAAAACAGTGGGATCGAAAAAGGTTAATGCAATCATTGGGGAACTTTTCAATGCATCATCCGCAACTGCGGAAACCGTAGAGAAAATATGTTCCGGTGGTATTCCAAAAAGCCGCCGAATAAGAGAAACAAATAAAATGCATCGGAGGAAATAAATCTTGGATCGGACCCAACTTCTTGTTACTTCTTCGCAATGGTGGGCACACAATTAACTGCATTTTCAACTCATAGTCTCAAATGCTTCTGACGGCTGGTCAAAGAATCAATGCAAGCCGTAAAAAATAGCACTAGCATAAAAAATATTCCTTGAACAAACATTGAGCAAACTAAAAATCTGAGCAAAATGAATTAGAGGAGGGTCCCAAAATTTTTTGAATTTTGGGAAAATGTTCCAGCTGCAACAACAAGTTTTGGAGGCAGAACCTTAACGCATTGTGTGTAGAGTGGTTCAACCTTGCTTTGTTTTTCTTCTTTCTGTCATTAGTTTTAGTTTACTATTTTGTTCTTTACATTTACATTTTATTCTCTACATTTACCCACTAGCAGGAACCTACCCTTCTGTCATATAGATAGAAGGGAGCCATTCCTACCCCTGTAGTAGGGAGAAATCCTTACTACACTGTCTTCAAATTGGCCCAAAAGAATTCCTTTCTGAGGGTCACTATCATCTTTTGGTAACCAGAGTGTCCTGCAAAAGGGGGTTTGTGCATTTCATTCAAAATAAACAACTTTAAGTCTGCAACATTAGGGATGTGTATTCTTCCTTTAAACCAAATTATTCCTTTCTGCTCTATCTTGAATTTTGTCCCATTCAAGTTTAACTCTTCTTTCAGCAATTTATTCAGTAGATTTTCATATTCAACATCATTGATGCTAGCTATTTTTATTCTACTTAATAGATCACCTTATGGTAGAATCATAGTGATCTCATATACTTCATGATTTATTCAAATGAGTGCATCAACCACTTTATTTTCCTTACCTTTGATATGTTTCACTTCAAAGTCAAATTTTCTTAAGAAGGCCATCCACCGTGCTTGTCTGAAATTGGGTCTAGGATGAAACAGATCCTTTATGTAGGTGTTATCTGTCAATAAAAGGAATTTTTTCCCTAATAGGTAGTGATGTCACATATTTAAGGCATGTACTATTGCTTCCAATGCTATATCATGCACTACATAATTCCATCCATGATCCTTCAACTTGCGAGATTCGTAACATACCACATTCCCTTCCAGAGACAGTACTCCACCCAATCCCTCCTTGCTAGCATCAGAAAAATACTGTGTATTATTTATATGGGTCAGCCACCTTTAGTATTTAGTACATTTTTATGTATAAATTGAACCCAAGAGATAGATCAATTACACACAAATTTGCTAATCAAACATGCTAAATTCACACAAAAGGAGACTGAAATTGGAGCATAACTTATTCCTGTATTGAATAAGTGTACATTATCCAAAAATATGAAGTAATAGGCTGCTCAAATATATAATTTACATGAGATATTCTAAATCACTAGGTTTCTATTCGAATTGGTCAAAAAGTAGGCTTACTAAAACAAGTCAAATCCCCCATAGGTGCAGAAAGGACTTTCCAAATCCAAGAAGATCCTCACAGATTGTCTAAATCAAGTGGGAAATATAATATGTGGTGGAAATAAAACTCATTCATTATTTTTTATGGATAAAAGGAAGGAGGATGATGTTGTCAAAAAATAAGGAAAGTTCCCCTAGACTAGCTTTTCCTTTATGCCTTAAAACATATGTAAAGCAAGGTAGCTTTCAAAAAAAGTAGATATGCACTTTAAAGAACCAAGAATAAATAAAACATGCTAAATATGTTTCCAATATGATTCCAAACCACTCCATGACCCATTTTTGCAAGTATTGACTTCTAAGAACATGTAGAAGTCAACTAGCATAGAGAGGGAATATAGGATTGTATGAATAAGAAAAAAATGATTTAATTAATGTCAAATATGGGTAACTATGGGTTGATTATTCTAGCACCCCCCATTAATATTGAATTTATGATTAAATATCAGAAAATTATAGGGCCTAGAAACAAGTCTTAGTCCCCTTTACATACTGCATGTCCATACAACCAAGGAAAGAAGAAAAAACCCAGTGGGAAAATTCTCCCTTAAACATGGACAGAAATACAAAATTTTGGAAATATTGTCATCAATTATTCTTCACCACATGATAAGAAACACCCAGTAGTGATTTGAGATTACTGAATTTCTTCTCACATAATACTTTGGTGAATATGTATGCTACTTTTTCTTAAGATGTGTAGTAGAGTAGAGGAATGGTACCATCATGCACAAGATCCCTAATATAGTGCATATGGATCTCAATGTGCTTGGTTCTTTATCTTTGAACTAGATCAATGGAGATTCAAATGGTTCTTTTATTGTCACAATAGATGACTATTGAAAACTTTGATTCAAAACGCCATTCTCCAAGTATTCCCTACAACCATAAACATTGAGTAGCTTCATTTACAACTCCTCTATACTTTTCCTCTATAGATGAGAGTGTTATGGCACTCTGCTTCTTACTTTACCAATTGATTGGTCCTTATACAAGCATGAACACATATCTTGAGGTAGAATTTTGATCTGTGTTGTCACCCTCCCAGTCACTGTAAGTAAATCCAACTAGCTCCAAGTCATATTTTTCTTTGTAGAAAATCCCATGAGTCCTTGTTCCCTGAACAAAGTTTAGGATCCTCTTGGCTGCTCTCCAATGGTTCTAATGAGGCTGATCCATGTATATTGAAGCCACACTATCTAAATAATATAATTCATGTCAATTAAGTGTAATATAAAGCAAACACCCAATCAACTGCCTATACAGTATATTATTTACCGTATGAGAAGAACTTGCTTCTTCAAACTTAACTCCTGAAAGGAATGGAGTATTTCTTGGCTTGCAATATTTCATGCTAAACTTGATGAGAAAATATGAATAATAATTTTATTGATGAACCTTTATTCCATGTTGGAACTGAGCAATTTCAAGACCTAAGAATTGGCTCAACAATCCCAAATATATCATAGAAAAGGCATGGTTCATTGCATCCTTCAAGGAGGCAATCTCTTTATTTTAACTTCCTGTAATCAGAAGGTCATCCACATAGAGAATAATAATCATTAAAAAACCATGAATCAGATTCAAATAGACATTATTATTATACTTGCATTAAACAAAACTCAGTGATAGCAGAAAGCCATCAATCTTGGCATACCAAGCCCTAGTGGCTTGCTTGAGCCCATACAATGATTTCTTCAACCTGCACACTAAACATAGATTAGATACAAAACCTTTTGGTTTATGCATGCAAATATATTCAGTTATATCTCCATTCATAAAGGCACACTTTACATCCATGTGATGAACCTCCCACTACTTCGAAGTTGCAATGGCTAGGGAAAACCTTATGGAGTCCATCTTTTCCACTGGTGCAAAGGTTTCACTGTAGTCAATTCCATGTACTTGATATTAGCCCTTGGCTACCAATATTGAATTATATTTCAAAGTTTAACCATAAACATAAAACTTATCTTTGAAGACCCACTTACACTTCACTAGCTTTCTCCCTGGGGGGAGATCAACTAGTTCCCATGTGTTGTTCTTATGGAGGGAGCTGCATTCTTCTTTCATGGCCGTTTGTCATATTGGATAGTGTGCTACATATTCATATGTCTATGTATCAGAATATATCATCAAATAACACTTCTCCTCAAAGAGAGGATCTTTCACACAAAGGGCACTCTCAAATTGAGATCTAGTGCTCCTGGTGTCATTAGGATTTCCAACTAGTTCCCTAGCTACATGAATGGTCCTTGCTTCCCAAATTGGTATTGTAGGGCTGTTAGGATATGAAATTAATTCATCATTATGATACATATCAGAATCATAAAACTCATTAGTCTCTTTACTTACAATCAATGGTTGTGGTGGTGAAGAGGACTCTCCAACTTCAACTGTTGCTAAAGGATCTTCTTCGAAATGAACACTTCTTTCAATGAAATGTTTGTTTGTACTCAAGTTGGTCAGCTTGTACCCTTTTTAATATCAATAATACCCAACAAATAGGCACTCTTGGCTTTGGGGTTGCAAATCCTTCCTCTTTTCAGTTGGAATTCTAGCCCAAGCCTTTGAGCCAAAAATCTTGAAATGGGTCACATCTGGCTTGTGCCCACTCCATGCTTCAAAAGGATTCATACCATAAAGATAATTATGTGGAACCATATTATTGATATAGGATGCATAGTCTATATATTTGTCCCAAAACTTTGGTGGCAAAATCTTAGCCTCCATCATACAAGTTTCCATCTCCTTCAGTGATTTGTTCTTTCTCTCAGCAACACCATTTTGTTGTGGTGTGTAAGGGATAGAATGTTACATCTGGATACCTACATCCTTGCAATACTAGATGAAATCAAATTTGACATACTCACCACCATTTTAAAATATGAGGATCTTGAGTTTCCTCCCAATCTGATTTTCAACCAAGTCTCTAAATACTTTGAAGCAGTCAAAAACTTTAGACTTATGGTTTAGGAAGTGAACCCAACAAAACCTAGAAAAGTCATATATGAAGGTGAGTGCATATTTGTCTTGACTCATAGACATATGAGGGAATCTACCAGCATTGTCACTGTGGTTCAACTCAAGAGGTGCAAAGGTTCTATCATGACTATCTCTCTCATACTTGTGCTCTGGGTGTTTTCCTAGGATACAACCTTGACAGACTCCCTTAGAAAACTTGAGCTTTGGTAAACCCTATGACCATGTATTTTTCACTCAAATGAGAAAGATACATGTATTTAATATTGCCAAATATTTCATTCCAAATCTTGCTTACTTCATTATCATGAGTAAGAAGAGCAGAGGGGTTTGAGTAGGGTAGAAAATGGGAAAACTTGTATACCTTCAAAGTGTGATCAACAACACCTTTTTCTATGACTTTACCATTTTAAATCTCAGTGATTTCAACTTCATTGGGGGAGAATATGACTTTATTTGGAGACCTAGTGTGCGTCAATTGATACACTAACAAGAGATCAAAGGCAAGACCTATAACATACAACACATTATTGAAATTACCATGGTCAAGATCAATCCTACCCTTTCCCATACTGTCAATTAGAGAGTTATCTACCAAAACCAATGGTGGACCTTTAGACATGTCAAGAGAAGAGAATATATCTTTTGCCAAAACCATATGTTTGGAAGCTTAAGAATCAAGGATGAAACTAGGTGAGCTTGAGGTTCCAGCAACCAAGGCATGTACTCTTTCCTTGTCTTATGAATATTATCCTCCTTCCCTCTTCTTTGAGCAATAAGGAAGAGAGATTTTGTTCTTCTCCAGGATTTGGGTCAACATGTATATCTTCTTTTTCATACAAGAGCTCTCAAGATGATAGCCCTTACTGCAATATGCACACTTTCTCATTTCTCCTTTGTTCTTCTTCTTTTGGGGGTTCTTCTTGGAGCCTGAGGACTCCTCTTGAGAATTCTCCTTGTCTCTCTATTGCTTAAGTGTATTTTTATATTTTTTATTTCTTTTTGAATCCACCTTTGAATATCTAGCAACCAAATCTTGGTCTTTGAAAGGTTTCATGGTGCCCATCATCACCAATTTATCTTGCTCCTGAGTGAGGGATTCCATGAAATCAACAAGCTTAGGCATCTTCCAGGTTCAAGCTATCAATTTAGTGGCCTATAAGGTAAAAAAAAACAATTAATATTCAGGAATAAGATTTGATAGAATAGTCAAAGCTAGTTTCTCCTCCTTTTCAATCCCACATTGTTTTAGCTGCAAAACAAGGGCCTGCAACTTGGTAAATTTGAGTTCCAATGATTCAAAGCTACTAGGATTCAAGGATATAAATTCATTCTCAATTTGAAGTCCTCTCATCTCATATGTATTTCCAAAAATATATTCAAGATTATCCCACACCTCATTAGGAGATTTCAATGAATCAAGATGAAAGAGGAGGTATCTTGAAATACTTAGACACAAAACACCATAGGCCTCATCCCTCCTGTTGTGCCATTTTATTTTCTCTGCAACTACATTGGGCTCTACCTCAGTAGCCATGGTAAAACTATAGAGAACTTTTTCTCTCAACAATATCTCTATCTCAACTTTCCATTTGAAGAAATTGAATGGAGTCAAGATGATCCTTTGAGATTGGTCCATATCTCAGCTCTTGCGCCCTTCAGTCAGCAGAATGCGCTCCCAGTCAGTGATGTAAAACCTGCAATAAAAATTTTAAAGGAGAGAAATAGATCCAAAAATGCTCTGATATCATGTTGAAATTGAAACCAAGAGATAGATCAATTACTCTCACAAAATTGCTAATCAAACATACAAAATTCACACAAAAGGAGACTGAAATTGGAGCATAACTTAATCCTGTATTGAATAACTATACATTAGAAAAGAATATGAAGTAATAGGCTATTCAAATATATAATTACATGATATATTTTAAATCACTAGGTTTCTATTTGAATTGGTCAGAAAGCAGGCTTACTAAAACAAGTCAAATCCCCCATAGGTGCAAAAAGGACTTTTCAAATCCATGAAGATCCTCATGAATTATATAAATAAGTGAGAAAGATAATATGTGGTGGAAATACAACTCATTCATGATTTTGTATGGATAAAAGGAAGGAGGATGATGTGGTCAAAAAATAAGGCAAGTTCCCCTAGACTAGCTTTTCCTTTTTGCCTTAAAACATATGTAAAGCAAGGCAACTTTAAGAAAAAGTAGATATGTTCTTTTAGGAACCAAGAATAAAGAAGACATGCTAAATATGTTTCTAGGATGATTCCAAACCACTCCATGACCCAGTTTAGCAAGTATTGACTTCGAGGAACATGTAGAAGTCAACTAGCATAGAGAGAGAATCTAGGATTCTAGGAATAAGACAAAATTGATTTAATTAATGTCAAATATGGGTAACTATGGGTTGATTATTCGAAAAGGTTAACAATATTTTTAAATTTTCAAAGCTCTATTGACACTTTAAATACCATACAAACTTTACTCCCTTTTTCTGCAAGCAATTAATAGGATAGGTTATCTTTGAGAACCCTTGGATAAACCTCTGGTAGTACCCGGTGAGTCCCATGAAGGATCAAATATCGGTGACATCCTTTAGTACAAGCCATTTCATATTTTTTTTTATATTCTATGGATCTACCACAATCCCTTTTTCAGAGATGACATGTCCTAAGTACTGAATTTATTTCTTGAAGAATTCATACTTCTCGAACTTAGCATATAGTTGGTGGTCTCTAAGGGTCTGTAGCACGATTCTCAAGTTCTGTTGATGTTCTTCTTCTGTCCTTGAGTATATTAGGATATCGTCAATGAAAATTAACACAAACTGATCCAAATACTTGTTAAATATACTATTCATCAGACACATAAATGTGGCAGGGGAATTGGTCAAGCCAAAAGGAATTACTACAAATTTGTAATTCCCATATTGGGTCCTAAAGGTTGTTTTGTTAACATATTCCTCCTTAATCCTGATATGCTGGTAACCAGATCTCAAATCCAACTTGGAGAAGACTCTTTCTCCCCCTACTTGATCGAACAGATCATTTATCCGAGGTAAAGGATACTTGTTTTTTATAGTTACTTTATTTAGTTGTTTGTAGTCTATGCACAGTCTTAAAGTCCCATCCTTCTTATTGAAAAATAATATTGGGGCTCCCCAAGGTGATACACTCAGCCTGATATAACCCTTATCTAGTAGTTCTTGTAACTAGATTTTAACTCAGGGATACTCATTCAATATTGCAGTTTGTATGCTGGAGTAGACCCAATTATGATTTCAATGGAGAAATCTATTTCTCTTTAAGGGGGAAGTCCAAGTTTCTCTTATGGGAACACATCCATGAATTCATTTAACATCAGGTGGTCCCTTATAGGTATTGGGTTTTCAATAAGGATTAGGTCACCAACATTTACCGCATAGAGCTTAGAAACCTTCCTCAAGCACTTCCTCAATTGCAAGGAAGATATATCCCTTAAGGAAACAATATTACTAAAACCATTCACCTTCCTAACAATTTTATGTTCTGCTACATATGTAAAGGTTTTTTTCAAATAAATTCAGTACTACCTTATATTTTTCTAACCAGTCCATGCCAATAATAATATCATATGACCCTATAGGAAAATAATTCAAATTGATCCTAGTTACATGATCGTGTATTGAAATTTCACAATTAGCAATAAACTCAATTACCTTTCTTTTTGCTCTAGTGGCTAATTGGATTGACCAAGGCCTTGCATACCTTACCTTGGTGAGCTGACATTTCTCCATAATTTTAGGAGTGATGTAACTTAAATTAGCTCCTGGATCAATTAATATAGAGATATTTTGGTTAGAGATAGTACCTTCAATCTCTATGATTGCAAATTGATGATCTACCTATTGATCTTCAAGATCTGCATTAATTCGTTGGAAAATCTTGCCAATTTCTCTGACGGTGGAAGCTTCTTGCAGTTTGTGTACAGTCTTGTTGGATTCACCAAGGAGTGGGAAGTTCCTTCATACATGGGGACCTTCGCATTCCCAACACTTTAGAGGTTCTTTAGGGGTTCCATCATCCCCTTTTCGTCCAAGTTATACAAGTTTACTATCCTTACACTGAAACTATCCATTTTTGTTGTAGGAATTTCCTTAAGGATTCCTTGGCATGTTCCTGAAGGGAGGTGGCTGAAATACCTTCTTCCATTGATTGAAATTTTCTTGCTTCTTGTCCTTCCAGGTTTTGGAGAGGTCATTCCTTTGTTTATACTTCTCAAAGCATAGTCTTTCTTTTCTTAACACTTCATCCAAATTATTGGGGTTATCAAATTCAATCCAATATTTGTAGGACTATGGCAAGAAACTTAAGAATCACTGGATTTTTATCTTTTCTTCTTTAATGTATGACACAAACCGTAACAGATCTATAAATTGATTGATGATATCGTCCATGGTCATCTGACCAAGTTTTAATTCATACAATTTCTTGGTCTTTCTTTTATAATAGCTTTCTTATAAATACTATTTCTTGAAGAGTTTCTTGAACTCTGACCATTCTAGGTTCTTCTCATTTAATCCATAGGAGGTCTTTAGGTCTTGCCACCAAATACTGGCCTTTCCTTCTAGGTTGTAAACTCCCATCCATACCTTCATGTTGCTCGAGTAGTTGTGTATCTAAAAGTACATTTTAATATCCACCAACTAAGCTTCTAATTATTCTCCAGTCCTTGATTCCCCATCAAAACTGGTGGGTCTAATTTTCTTGAATTATCCTTCTCGGTGGTCCACTTTTCTCTTACCCACTTTTCGGGCTTGATTTCCATATTTTTGAGTTTCGTGGGAGGAACTGTCTTTTCTTTCTACACTATCCCCTACTTTTAGGTCTGTAGTAGGGATTTTGCCCTTGCTACAAGTAGGAACAACTCCCTTTCGTCTATAGGAAGGAAGGTTAGGGTTCCTATGAGAATGGAAAGATAAAGAAAACAAACAGAAAACAAAATGAAAATAGAATGAAACTCCTGCACACAAGATTAGGTCTAAGCTCCACAACCCTGCATCAAACTGTTAGAGAACAAAAAGACCTGCAAGAAATCAATGGAAACCTACAATAGAATGTTAAACAACAAACTTGCAAACAAATAAGGTCAGAAAACTACAGCATAATAAAAGGAAAAACATAAAATACAAGTATACCTTCTCTGGTTGGAATGGGCCACCATGCCCTAGCTTGGGAGAGCACCTCTCAATGGATGGGGAGCTATGGCTCAATAGAGGAATGGAGGAGAGGGAGGGTGAATGACTTGAGAGGAAAATGTTCTTAAGACACTCACATGGGCAGTGCAACAATAGGGAGATAAGAAGTGATTTGAGAGTGACCCCCACCCCTCTATTTATACTTTTTCTCAAGATTTTTAGGGTTTTAAGCCCCTGGTCAGGGATTTAGCCCCATTTTGGGGATTTTAGCCCCTTTTCCCCATGTATTAGCTCCTTTGGGGGTTTTAAGCTCCTATATAGGGTTTTATCTCCTTTTTGGAGGTTTTAGACTCTATGAGAGCTATTTTGTCTCTTTTTAGGGGTTTTTAATCCCTTTTTCATATTTTTGATCCTTTTTTAGGGTGTGGGGGTCAAATGCGGGTCGTGCATGGATGTCCTTGGGTGGTGTAGGTCATATAGAGATTAGTGAGGGATTTTTTGGGTTAAGATATTTCCCCCTAATATGTGAAGGTAGGAGCTCATTGTATGGCTGACGAACATCATGGATTTTCTAGGGAGAGGTAGTGCTTCCTGGGCTGGGGCATGGTGGCTTTTGGTTTTTGTATTAATATGGTTTCCATCAATGGGTGAGATAAAAAATGTGTGACATGTATATGGAAGAGGCGAGAATCCCCATGCTCGTAATTATGTCAAAATAATAATGTGATCTAAGCTCTATAATACAAGATCCTATCATGTACAACTGTTGTTACAATAGTGGTTGCCTCAATGAGAGGCTGAATACAATACTGATATGAAGAACTGCTACATTAGACCCATGGCATTCTCATGGAATGCTATATCTTCACGACTAATGGCTTGATGGATCTGGAATGGTACATAGTTGTAGGGACTCACTAACAAAGAGTCAGAGTCTCTGTGGTATAAATATGTTGCATCAATCATAAATCTATATAGAAGCATTGTTGGGGATTTTGAACACTGTCTCCAATGCAACTCAGAAATCACAAGGGACATGAACCTGTTGGGTTCCCTCAAATAGACTCATCAATTTGCTAGAGTTAGGTGACATCTGAGGTCTTCGACCAAATACTACATGGACCAATACCCTGTATGAATCTCAATGGTGTGATGATGTAGTTGGAGTTGAGCACATGAGAAACAACCATCCCGAGAGGCACTAAGGACTCTTCTCAAGTGGTCCAAGGAAATCATCAATGAGGTTAATGAAACCAAGATATAGGGACCTATGGGTCTATCCTCTGGAATACTTGTGTTGTCTTTGATAGAGGGAGACCTAACCCTGGTGTTATGGAGAGAAATTACTATGGATTGGTGTACCACAACAGATAGCTTGAATCCAGAAATCAATCCATTCCTATATGCAAGAGAAACCAAATATCTAACACTAAAGGATCTCAATTCGTACCCTATTTCCAATGGTTGATGCAGATCCCCATTGATCTTTCCAACTCCAGCTTGTATTGATAAATTACTTCCTCAACATTTAGAAAACAAGACAAGCATGCTATATATAATTGTGTTAGATCTACTCTAGCATATATAATCAATAACATATAAGCATTTAAAATCATCCATTGATCGAATACTCATTTAAATACACATTATTGGACAGGAAAAGATATTTCTATTAATATAAAAAAGAGATTACAATAGTGACAACCTTTGTTGGCACGTCTGCGAATAAGAGAAACTTAGTCCCCCACTTGGGCCTCCACCACTTCAATCCTCCATCTCTCTATAGCAAGCTCACAAGTAAAAGGAAATATTGGGAAGAACACAAAAGTGCTTCAAGGGACAAATAGATGTAGACTCAAGTATAAGCTTCGATAACAACGGACTATAATTTTCTTGTTGTACAATTCCTCATATGCCTTCAATGTATCCAAAGGGTTCCTTATATAGCTCTTCAATGGGGTAATGAAAGGTTGAATCTGAGTGATCTCAAGGAATATGGAAGGCCAGGAGACAAGTGAGTTGGATGCACATCAAGGAAAACTCCAAAAGAATTTGGCCTTTTGCGCACATCTCGATGTATGCAGTTTTAGGGGTCAGACCCACATATATACGTGATAAAGGGTTTAAAAGTCATGTATAGCAATTTTAGCATGTTTTTATGGATGATCTTGGAAACATCAAAGGAACAAAAATGGTCCATGGGGTCTAAGGAGTCTGCAGAGGGCCAGGGAATGCCATAAAATTGTGATTCACCATGTGTGGTAAAATCAACTATAACAGATTCCCCCTAATGTGTGAGGTCAGATGGGTCATACGATGGCTGAAATACATTATAAGTCCATCCCAGAAGTGAAGTGATGAAGAACCTAGTGGAATACCAGCCACCTAATCAGCATAATACAATGATACAAAATTGCATATAACTGCAAGTACATATAGCAGTCCTAGATACATAAGACTACAATGTCCATGGATAGGCATGATACAATATGACATATGTGGTCATCACCATGTACAATATAAATAAATCAGAATCTCCATGATGAATATATACAAAGGATCATGATCTCCATGAATACTGAAGATATATAATGGATCAAGATCTCCATAATGGCTAGAAATGTCTGACATATACTAGAATCAAGTCACGAGAGCTGAAACCTCATGAACACAAGCATGATCAAGGAGGTAGCATATAAGAGATGCCACCAATCTGGAAGGTCTTCTACACAAAATACTACGAGTACATCTCCTACTATGAAAATAGAGGTGTCGAGGTCGAACATAGTAGTCCATCGTCTGATTACCGATTATTGATGTATACCATTAATAGACGCGAGATCACCCACCACTAATGAAAATGGGAATCAAGGTACTATATTGAAAACTAACAAGTGTGAATAAAAAAATGTCTTGAGGTCGAAGACTTGAGAGAATCCATTGATCAGGGGACATTGATGTATTCCCAAAAAACTGTCGATGGCAAGAGAACCTGCCACTGATGACTACAAGTCTCAAGGCACTCAAAAATGACTCTAGATTCCTATCCAATAATAAATTATCTGAATTTTATGGGATTAAATCTACTGGAAGGAGGGCATTAAGGAATACCCCATCATCCAACATGAGGTACTCAAGGTAGTTTAGCTAGTTTTAACTTCATTTTCTGTGAGATAAGGTAGGCTGATCCAAAGGTACTCTTAAAGTGCTTTTGGGTGTATGTTATTCTAATATGCTTGCTTTCCTTTAGTAGGTTTGACATAAAGGAAAGGAATCTGCTGTCCAAAGTGGTCTCAGGAGCGTTCAAATCCCCCCCAAGGGTCTCCCTTTTCATTAAAAACTCAAAATTTTTCCAAAGTTGTAAAATCTTGGTTTCAGCCTGTATAAGGAACAAGAAGTTTCAGATAATTTCAGTGCACTAATTCAGTAACCAATAATAAATAAAATCATTTTTGGAATAGGCTCTTTCGATCCCATTCCCCATCCCCCCTGGGGGGATTTGTGTTGGTGCCTTTTTCGTCAATTTCTGTTTATTTCCTTTTTTACTAGCATTGATATAGTTTGCAGGGTAGTATACTTGATTTTGTTATTAATTCCATACTCCATATCTTACATTTCAAAGTAATCGTAATACTTACCCCATGATTTCTCGATTGACCCGAAAGGGGAAAGAGATTCGTGGTAGGATTAATTAAGAAACTAGAACTGTGTATCTGGTTTTTTTTTCTATCATTTGTTTATCAGCAACTTTAAAATTAACCCCTCCTTGATTCCAATTGAGATCCACTTGGATCTAAATAGGTTCTTGGAGGCTTTTCTTTTAAACAAGAACATCCGGTTTAAAACTCATTAAAATTTACAAGACTCCAGTGTGTATGCTCTGCACTTGGCTGCGGTTCGTCCAATCAGTCAAGCTATATCAAAAGAACTTGGGTGAATAGCATAATTAGGACTCACTCTCCCAATTGAAAAACCATCAGGTGAAAATCCAACACCTAGATCAAACCTCTATGGTGGCAAAATACCCAAAGGAAGCGGGAACTTCTGAAAAGTGACCTCGAGGCGCCGATCTATGTCACACCCTAACGGGCGCGTTACGAACAATAGCCCCAAAGACTGCATTTCAGCCCACATATTCCTTGCGGGTAGCCGTGAAGGTTTAGTTTTGGACATACTCCAAGTACTCTCGGGTATATCTGGAGTCCCCCCTTTGCCTAATTTAATCAACTCATACTTCACATTTAACTTAAAACATACCAAGATGCAATCACAAAACATTCACTCCAAGCACATGCAAGCATATTGATTATATTTTTGACTCCATTCTAAGGCATTGGTTAGTTTCTTACTTTATATATATATTGTGTCTTAGTATTGTGCTTTCATGTGTTCATCTTTTACATCTTGCCATCTTTGATTATCTATAGTTAAATTGTAAACTCCTAAATAACTCAGTTAGTTTAACATCACAACACTAAGTAATCATCCTTAGTAACTTAATAGGGTCTACCCCCCTTGGCTTCGTTAGGAGTTGAGCCTAAATGGAGGAGTCAAGAACAAGGTGATAGCCTTGACTCGAGACTTGCCCCCAAGGACACACCGAGTGGCTTGAATATTTCTGCCACGTGACCCAGGTGTGTGAAAGCGAAAACGGGAGGGAAGGGAAAGAACTAAACAGGGGCAGGGGGGAGTGGGAGACTCAAAATTCCTTTGTTCAGAGTATGACGGTAGGGAAGACTAGGAAACAAATGAAACTTAACTCATGGGAATGGGATCACAACTGTAATACCAAGAATGTCGCTACAGATGGGAAATACTTGGAGAAGGTGGAAACTTTTGATACTGATGGGATGCAAGGAAGACACATTGCAAATTACTCTAAACAAAGGTGACCCAATGTGGGAATGCTACCAAACTCTTTTATGTGGGGTGGTGTCTAGGGACACTGTTATGGTATGATCTTGTTTATTTTTGGCGAGCCCAAGAAGGTAAATGCTCGATGGTACTTTCACTTTTAGAGAGTTTGAAAGCACGAAGAATAATTCAGTGGGGGATCTTTTTCGTTGGTAGTATCCTGTGCCCAAAAAAGGATAAAAGTATACATGGGAGAAATCGCCCATCCTATAGGGGATGAGAGACTTATTTACCGTTGGTAGTCCAATCAGGCCGGAAAAGGTTAAACCTATACTGACTGGACGGTCATTCATATACTTTTACGAGCATGAATGAAAGTAAGTTTGGTTGGCAATATTTTCTTGTTGAAACAATAAGAAAAGAGCTTAATGCCAACCAGTGGTGGGCCTTTTCGTAAAGTGCAGCCCCTCTGCCCAAGAAAGCATAAAAGTATGCAGAGGGGTACGGTCTTGCCTTGAGTGTGCCAAGGAGTTCCTTTTTAATTGATGGTCTACATGGTCCGTAAAAGGAGGTAAACGAGATGATCTAGACACCCTTTCCTATACTTTAATGAGTGGGAAATAAAGCACCTATGCTCGGTAATCTTTTCATTGTTTTAAGGAGTCAAAAAAGAGCTTAAACGAAACTCCAAAGTGGTCAACCGATTGCGGTGGCACATGCAGTGCCCCATGTCAGGATGGTGGACATAGGTCCAAAGGTCATTCACATAGTATGGATGGAGCAGAAGGCTTTCAAACATACCAATACATGCATGGGATAGATCGGGACAGAAGCTCATGAGTCGGTGCGGTAGAGGCATGCAAACCGAAGTGGCTCTCGGACAGAGGTCACGAGAGCGTGTGTGTGTGTTGTGGTGGATGGAATTAACTACATGTGATGTAAGTACAAGTTTGAAGGCATTTATATGCAAAATACATGTAAGAAAAAGAAATCATTTTGTGGACAGTGGTCCATAGGTGTGCATGAGGTGTAGTGGAAAAGATAACTATACATACAAAAATAAAAGTAAAATTACATTCCTTCACGGGCGGTGGCCAGAAAACTCACATGAGTAGTTGTAGGCTAGTGTGATGCAAGTATAGGTCCATAGAGAAGTGTCTCGAACAAGCTCTGGGTGACTCTGGATTAGAAACTAATGGTGTTTCCCCCAAATGGGGGTCTTTGATTTGTGTAAAAGCATTGCAAAACAAAGAAAAGGGAAAAAACTATGCTATAAGGGGCTCATAGTGGTTATATCAAGTATAGACTCTCTTGAGGTGGAGCCCATTGCACGGCTTCTTCAAGAGTCGACCGTTTGAGTCAGCAAAGAGGTATTCCCCCTTGCCAAGATGGAGGTCATTGGCAAGGTAGGATAACAGAATCTAGTATTTTATGGGAAGAGCCGATTCCACACTATGGTTTAAAGGGAATGGGGTAAACTAAAGGCAATATTACATATATCTCCGTCATCACGTAAGTGGTGCCGGGATAGATCAGGTGCATCTTCCACATCCGATGAGATGGAAGGGAAATTGGTGCTAGAGATTATGTAAATGGTATTGGCTGTGGTTTTTGTCTCCATGCCCCCAGTCTCTATTGGAGGAATAAGGGCAGGCCTGGAGATAGGGGGAGTCTTTGATAGACCTAGAGGTAGGTGAAACATCATCTCAATTTTATGGACATGAGTCAACACATCTTGGGGCCTCAGAGGTATGGTAGGTGGTTTAAGGTACCACATAGGATCTCCTAGTGTGAAATCCTGTAGATCATGGGTTGCCAAGACAGACTTAATCACGATCTCAAACGGTAGGAAAATGAAAGGGAAAAGGAAAAGCAAAAGGATCATGTTGAGTGGGAATGAAACCCATTGTTTCCTTGGTAACTAAGGTTGAGGTTGCAACTGAGGTTACGGATGTGGCTAGGGTTGTGGCTATAGAAATAACAAAAGAGACGGGTCTAATGGACCATCAGTGATGGTGGAGACAAGAGGGTATATATAATTGGAGATCATGTAAATGAACATGGTGTCTAAAGAAGGAGGTGGGGGATGAACTTATTCAATCAAGGTGATTTCAGACTTAAGGGAATGTTGACGGAGGTCATCTAGAGCCATTCAAAACTTGGGCAAGTCTTGGCAATGGTGAGAGTAATGGCCATACAAACTGCAAAGGGTACAAGCATGGTTTGTTCTCAATGCCTTGTTCCAGACTATTGGTGCAGTTGGGAGTTCAACCACAGGGATGATTTCATTTGTATCCATGGCATCTAAGTACGCACAGATTACTGGGATTTCAGGGAAATTCTAAGTTGGATGGCCTTATTGTTCGCAGATGGCACAAGGTGGGACTTGTTGTGGTTCTGTGGTGGCTTTGGTGTTCTTTCCCCTAGCTCTTTTGGGTTGGGGTTGTGTTGGTGTAGGTGTAGTAGTTGGCTTGTGTAAACCGGGTGGAGGGTGATACTCAACGATGATAGGTTGCACCGGGGTTAAAAAAACCTGGGGCATTGCTGGTTGAGCTGGTGGATCAATATCATTAGAGGAAATTTGGGGTCTAAAATGGGCCTTATAAGAAAACGTGCCAAAATAAGTTTTTGTGAGTTGGAATTCAAGAACCAATAGAATTTCAATAAAATAAGTCAACCATAATGGTTGAATTGAAATATTTGTCATTAAAAAAAACTACTTTTTTTCTTCGTATTTTCGACATCTCTCATTGTGTTTTTACTCAAATTTCGATCGGGAGAGCTCGTTGGATGCGGAATTTGATTCCGCATCCAACGAGTGCCCACACTGCATACTTTTGACGGACCCCGCTACCCCAAAAATAAGAAATACCTGAAAAAATGTGATGATGATGTCATCATCATGTTTTTTCAGGAATTTCTTGTTTTTGGGGTAGCGGTGTCCATCAAAAGTATGCAGTGTGGGTACTCGTTCGATGTGAAATTAAATTCCGCATCCAACGAGCTCTCCTTCTTGGAATTTTAGTAAAAACATAGGGATATATCTCGAAAATAGGAACAAAAAAGTAGTTTTTCCAATTCTTCCTCCAAAATTAATAAGTATTATTTTAGTATTTTAACTATTATTTTATTATTTTCCTTAGGAGGCCCATTTTAGACCCCAAAATTCCTCTAATGACCACACTGGGATGCCCAACATAATGTTGGGAAAGCTTAAGGTGTCCATGACTGGCTTGCTCATGAAACTAGGTGGGGGAAAGAGGAAGGGAATCGTATGGACTAGAGATGAGCCTAAATAACTCCCTGCTGGTTGCATGTGGGGCTTAGGTTGTTGTTATGGCTACATGTAATGCTGCTGCTACGGGTGACATTGCGGCTGCTATTGGTGTTGCAGCTATGGACAATGTTGTGGTTGTGGTTGGGGCTGTAACTGGAGTTGTTGTTTGGGTGCAACAGTGCTAGATGAGACCATGCATAAGTTTGTAGTTTCATTTTGTGTCAGCGGTGGCGACACTAATGGGAAAGGAGCCATCATGGTGGGATCGATAAACAACCCAAGGCCCACATTCAATGATGGGGAGGCTGGTGTATTTTCAACCATAGTGTTAGTTGTAGGGATGACATGGGTGTGTGTGTTCATCCCTTGCGACTCAATGGTGGTGATGGTAAGGATAATGTTGGAAGGTGCTATTAGCCCTTGCAGATCATGATAGGTGAGCTGGTCAACCGTCGCAATATTCCCTTCGTGGGGGAACATCATGAGACGGAATACAGTTGATGTGACTGCTCGCATAGCATACATATAACTCCTTCCGAGGAGGAGGTTGTAGTCCAGTTGAGCGTTGATTACTTCGATGTCAATCAAGACTATCTTCCTAACTAACGTGATTGGGACATGTGGGAGGATTCCATGGGCTTTAGTGGGATTTCCATCATAATCCTGCAGAGTTGTGGAGGATGGTTGCAGAATTGGTGATCCAATATTTTGCCAAACCAAGGTAGACATAACTCACGTGGATTCCCTGTCATCCACTATGCACCGATGCACAACCAAAGGTGATTAACTTGGAGTCGAAGGGGTCTACTACCCCTAGGGTGGCTAGCAAGGCTTTTCGCTGTGTTGGGAAATTTTTGAGTACCTCAAGAGAAGACATGGCGGTTGGTGTTTAGGCCAAATCATCCACAATGCTATAGCTAACTAGAGCTCTAGTTGTGGCATTGTTGGCCACTCTGCGTATGGCGAGGCATGGGAAAGGGGGTAACTGAAGAAGTAGGTTGATTGTCTTAGATGTGGATGCTACTAATGATTCAGCAGGTTCAGTGCTGGTACCATACTGATTCCATTTGTTTTGCAAGTTGACCTCTTCAGTTGTCATGGCTAGCAGGTGATGAACACCTGTTTCAGCCATGGGGGATTCCCCTAGAGCATTGGGATGATTTTGGGGAGGGGGTGCAATCCTTGGACTGACAGTGGGTTTTGAAGCACCATGGGGGGAGGTCCTTGTGGTGCCTGGTTGGCTTGGGCTTGATTGGCAGCATTGGTGACCTATTCGGCCTTGTTTTGAATGGACTGCTTAGCATGAGCCATGAGGGGACACTCAAATATGTAATGCTCATAGACATCATAGAGTGTACATGGTTGGTTTGTGCACAATGGGGCATTGTGTCTAGGTCTATTTTGACGTGGGGGATTTTGGGCTGGCCAGTTTGCCACAACATTGTTGGGAGGGTTCGATTGTTGACCACCTCCCTATGATTCGTTATTACCTTGGTTGCGGGGCTGGTTGTTTCTAGCTTTCCCTTCTTGATTGTTAGGGGTAGGCTAGTTGGGACGGTTTTGTTGTGTGAACACTTGTCCCAGTGGAGCTGGTGGAGTAGGGGCGGGGGCTTCCACAGGTTGTATTGGTGGTGCATAGTATATTTGTGGGGGTGGTGGTGCCACAAATGTGGATATTTTCCCCATGTACTACTGTGTTGAACAAGCCATGGCCTGAGCCTATTGCGGTGGCGTAGGTTGTGCATAAGAAGTTGTTGCTCCAGACTGGGACATCATTGTAGCATAGTCCAGAGTTTGGTTTTGGTAAGCAACACTAGCAGTGCTACTTGGTTGTGGTGTAATGGTAGGTGGTGTCAGCTAAGGCTCTGGTTGTTGGGAAATTGACCCTATGATGTCATTTGTAGCGTGGGTTTCCCCCGGTGCGTTGCAGTAGGAGGTACTCAGATGGAGAGCATCTAGAATGATAGTGTATAGGTATCCAGATGGAGAGTAGATCAAGTCAAATTGTTGGGCCTTTAGTATAGCCTCTTCTTCAGATTGGGGATGTTCAGATGCATTGTCCTTTGCGATGCGTGGGAGAAAGGTCTTAAGGAAATAATCTAAGAAGATCCTGTCGTCTAGTTGGATTTTGCATAAGATACAGTGTCACTGCCACTCATGGATATGGTCAGTTACATGAGTAGCAGTGCTTTGATGGAAGGATAGAAGGATCTCCACCCCCTCGTCATATCTGATAGGGAGTTGGAAATACTCTAGGAACATGAAGGCTAGGGAGTTGAAGTCCAGATGTTTGGCCTGTGGTAGCTCAATGTGCCATTTTGTCGTGGCACCTGTAAGGGTGCATTGGAATATCCTCAACCTAATGGAGTCATCTACAATGTTGTTGGATGAGCACCATAGATGGAATGTCATTATGTGGGTTTTGGGGAGATTCCCCTGCTTTGCCTTCAAACTTTGAGATGTCTGATGGTAGCTTAGTTGGCATGGCTGACCAAAAAGCTTGGTGGCGGATGGGGTCATTTGTTAATTTTTCCAAACTAGGCAAGTTCAGATGAGCCATGAAGGGTAGGTTTGACCCCAAGTTGATGTGGGATGGGGCTACGATGGTGGTGGGGTTTGCACATGCATAGTGCATCTGCACGGCTGGGGGTGCTTGCGGTGGCAACATTGTAGATGGGCCAATGCTCCCAAGTGTTGTGGTTGGGACAGTATGAGTGGCAGGAACATTGGCCCCATGTATGATAGTAGGGGAAATGTAGGTGGATGGTCCACTGCCTCGCTGTGTGGTAGGAGGGGCATCTTGTGTAAAAGGGCCACTGCCTCCATGTGTTGTAAGTTTGCCAGGTTGGCTGGTCACTAAAGGTGGTGGAAGCTGGTGAATGATAGTCTACATGACTGTTCTTGGGCCACTTTCCAGGTTGTTGCTAACCGATTGTGATGTGTACATGGGTCCACTTGCTAAGGTTAGGCCAGAAAATGGATCCAGATTTGTATTAGCCATGGGGCTAGATGGTGCAATGTGGAGGTATGGTTCAGACTGATATGGGTCTCAATCAGAATCAAAGGCTATGTAGCCCTCTAATGGTGTGGTAGATCACTGAGAACGACTTTGACGGTGCTAATTGAGTGTTCTGAATGGTGGTGGTTCACCTCTCAAGCGTGAGGAAGAGTGTGTAGGATCAATTGTGCTCGATTTTATGTGTGAAACTGGTGGTAATGATATTTGGAGCCCAGTTTCAGTGGCTTCCTATTGGATGTAGGTGGTCACTCGGCCACCAAGATTGCTGGAAGACAACGCTTGGCTTGTTCCTCACAGGTGCTTCTACTCAATCGGAAGGGGTCGTTGCCCATTTCACTTGGCAATTCCTCTCAGTGGCTAGCTACTTTGGGGATTCCTATGGTACTCCTCACAACGAGTTTCTGGGAAGATCCCAAGTACTTCCCATAGATGAAGCAATCAAGGACTTATGTCCTCAAAGACTGCAAAGTTGTTTGAACTTAGTGTAAATTAGTAAATTTTAAGGCTTACTCAGTGTCATGAACTGAGTTGGGTTAATTAGTTGGTATGGTGTATTTGTTTGCTTATTTTTTCTGGTATTTGGTTGCTGCAATATGATTTATGAATTCATCATGGTATAGTTCATGTCATAGTGGTTGTGTATGCAAGCATAAATAAACAGAAATTGTGAACAAGTACAACGATTAACTTTGAACATTTGCTGGCCTAACTAGATGTCTACCTCACACTGATATTCCTCTTCAACCAAGAGAAGGTGCTGGGCTCTCAACACAATGGGACTAATCCCATCCGTAGATTCTCAAGTCACCTCCTAGATGCTAGGTTGGTCAACAAGGAGGACGCTTAGCACCGTGAGAAGCCCTCCTTCTCTACCCCCTCTACCTTCTAGGTCACCCAGTTTTAATGGTTTTGGAAAAATATCATGGAGTGCCTAGATCTATACAATCTTGCCCTTCGTCATATCCCAGAATACCCTGGAGGGTGATGACTAGTTAGAGGAGGAAGGGGAAGCAAGATCATTGATTTTAAGTTTATTTTAGTTAGACTAGGTTCATTTTATTAAGCCATAATGATTTACTTAACATTTACACATTGTTCATGAAATAAAATGCAGAAAATGAAAATAGGAAATGAAATTAACTTGTAGGGGTGGACAAAAGAAGTTGGGCCACACTAACAGTCCTCAAAAACTGAGATTCATAGTCTATTAAATTCAAATTAAAGTTCTGTTTGATAGGCTACACATTTTTTACCAAATCTGGCAATGGGGCCGCGATATTTTTTCAAAAATGAGCGAGAGGGTCGTACAGATTGCAGAAACAACCACAACCTGAGTTTCTGGGCTGAAGTTGCACTTATCAAGGGATTAAGTGCACCCTGGGTGGACTTGTTTTCCCATTAAGTGAACCCCAGTCTCACCTTTTACCCCGATAAGAGTGCCCTGCTCTAGATTGGAGTTTTTTGGTGATACAGAGTCAAATTTGGCTGACAGTAACTGGTACTGTGGTCAATCCAACTCAGTTTTTCCTAGCAGAGGCTTCGGCAGTACCTAAAATAGGAAATAAACTGAATCTAAGACATATTTAACAAGATTTTTTTTGAAAACTAGGGTAAAATTGAAAAAACTTGAAATATTAAAATTTTGGCCTAGGGATACTATGGGATCGAACTGGTATGGTCGCTAGTTCTATAGTAAGGATTTATTCCTGCTACAGGGGAAGGAATGGATTCCTTCTATCTATAGGATAGAAAGATAAGTTCCTCCATGGGTTGAAATGTAGAAAATAAAACAGAAACAGAAATGACAAAACAATAAACTAAACTAAGGCTAAAATAATGACAGAAAGAAATAGAAGCAACGTTGATGAACCCCTCTGCAAGCATGGGTTAGGTTTCTACCTTCAAAACCTGCAAACAAATCCTCAGCTATGATAAAACATGCAAAACAATGTTAAAGAAAAAAAACAAAACCTGCAAATGGTGACAAGGGTTAGAAAGCAAAGCATATTAAACAACTAAGAAATAGAAATAAAACATGGTATAACTTCTTTGGTGGAATTGGGCGACCATGCCCATGCTTATGGAAGCACCTCTCTTGATTGGGGAACAATGGCTCAATGGGGATGGAGATGGAGGAGAGGGAGTGTGGGTGGTTTGAGAGGCAAAGGTCTCAAGGCATCCATGGGAAGCATAACAATAGGAAATGGGAGAAGTGTTTTGAGAGTGACCCCCCACCCTCATTTTATAGCTTTTCCAAGGGGTTTTAGGGTTTTAATCCCTTAGTCGGGAATTTAGCTCCTTTTTTAGGGCTTTAGCTCCTAGGGGGATTTTTTGGGATCCTTTTTTAGGTTTTTATCCCTTTTTATTCATCCTTAGGCTATTTTGGAGGTTTCGGGGTCTAATGGAAGGTCTAATGGAGTGATATGAGTGTTATAAGATGGTGTTATTAGGTGGTGTAGGCCATTGAGATCTATGTGGGGGATTTTCAGGTTAACAACCCCTCTTTGATGATTTGAAATTATGGTTTTACCCACACAAGTATGGCTTGTGAAATAGACTGAGACAGTAGATCTAACTCAGATCTCATTTCAGCCATCAAATGTTTCTGGCCTTTAACACATTTCACAATCTGGAAAGGATTCTTTGGTTGAGCATGTCCACTCATGCAAAATGGTTTGGAGCCATTCATTCACCCTCCGATCGATCATAGCCTTTGATTATGAGTCCCACCAAATGCCATCAGTGCACCTACCTTTTTCTTCATTGAAGGGTGTTCACATGAATTTCGAGGGACTAGGACCCTCATCGAACTCCTGTCAGGACCTTAGATCAACTATTAAAAATAGATTGTTAACAAATCACTCCATGAGGGATGCTATCCTCCCAGTGAGGTAGCAAACAACCCTAGTATACCAAGTGCCAAAACCATTGGAATTCCTTCAATATTTCTTTGACATCTCCATTCTACCCCGAGTTACTGCTTCAGCGAATTCGTGCCAGTCTTGCAAATCATGCTGGTGATTGTAAACCTATGCTTGCAACTAAAAATGAAAACACACTAAAATAGTAATGAAGGAAATGCTCGATGATTACTGAGCTTATTTTCTCCTACCTACTCTACCTAACTTTGTACACAAGTTCGATTAAGTGAAATCAGACTTCCAATGAAGCCAATCAAGCAACTTTCTTAATAGTTTTATTCTTTTATGGTGCTTGATGGACATAAATCAAATAGATAATGGGAGAAATCAGGGACAAACAAAATTATATTCGAATTAGGGATGTAGCCAATCGTGTCTTTCGCCCAGCCCTTCCATGTATTCGGCTACGGGGTCATAGAAAACACAGCAACCTCCAGAATATTCTATCATTTGCTCATGGGAAAGCCATCCGAAACTCCCTTCTTCTAGTGATTCAGCAGGATGATATTCATAGGATCATAGAAGAGGACCCAAAAAATATTCCTTCAATGGAACATCCCTCTTTCTGCTCAAAATTTTTGTAACAAGAGCTTGATGTGCTTCAAGAGGGCGATCCCCTACTCCTCCAGTGGAACCGATTAGGCATATTTATCCTGTGCAAGGTGGGGCTTTTGAATGTGGAAAATCAGAAAATGTGTTTATCTGGAGGTTGATACATCCATATTCATATCTTCACATTTCATTACAGATTCCCAATGTATTAGTAGCAGGGGAGGAATCGCTTGGCTGCTTCTTCTCGTTGTATTCTTTCTTATACAGGTTTTTGGCCCACGCCATCTCATCTTCTTTTTGTTTCTTCTTGGGGGCTTTAACCATGTGTCGTATTAACTCAAAGGAGGCATAACACAAGGGTTGGATATCACCTCCAGTGACCTTATCATCCTTTCCTGCTTCAACCTTCTGATTTTGCATTACATCTTGATTCTTTTCATCAGCAGGATTTGTTTCAACAACTGGCTCATCAGGTATATTCTACAGGTACTCTTCCTAATATTTGTCGTACACAAGCATACCAAAATCCTTCTTAAAATCATCCTTTGTGGATTCAGGGCGGCATAGGTCTCCATCTTCAGAGAACAATCCTGCAGGACTGCCTCCTCCTGCATCGGGCCGGTGATCTTTCTGAATACCAGAAGAGAGCTTTGACGGGCCAGAGACTTTCCCATTCTACTTGTATTGCCCAACCAATTTGAATGCATATTTTATTTCACCACCACTATCCTGATATGACAATTTCTTGGACATATTAAGGTTTTCCACAACCTCTAAACAATCAGCGAACATATGTTACAGGGTGGTTGATTTTATTTCCAAAAGAAGCAAGGATAGGTCAGGAGGAAAGGCAGTTGTATAATAGATATAAGCAGCATTCTCAAGAGGTTGGACTTCCTTAGGCATGTTATAATAAAAGCTTGTGAATATTTTGTTAAAACTAGATATGGCCTCACTCTCATGCCTCCTTAGGGAATAAAATCTAAAAGTATTTTCTCCAATGGCCTTCTCCTACCCCAAAACTTTAAGAATGTGCAAGAAAACTCTTCCCAAGTGTTGATGGACTTAGGCTACAAGTGTCTAAACCACATTTTGTCATCTCCTTGCAATGACTGGGTGAAATCCCGCATGCAAAAATCATCATGTTCTATCTCAAAAAGGTCAGAGAAATGATCAAAGTCTTGTAAATGTTTCTCAGCAGTCAAGTCTTCAGATTCTCCATCAAACTTGGGGAGGTATTTGTAATGTTTTGCAGGAAAATCATGGAGGATGGGAGGCAGTTGCAGTGGTTTGTATTGGCTTGTAGAAATGGGAGAGATAAGGTTAGGAACAATAGCTAAGATATCATTTGAGGTTTCTTGAATCTCATAGGGGTGATATTTGACATCATGAGCCCCTGGATAAAAATCTAGGCCATAACCAGATGTACAAGACGATGCAATGCTTTCAATTCATAAAGAAGGATAAACATGAATGTATTCATGGCTCTATTCAGAACGAATTGAACCATAAAAGGTTGTTTTGATTAATATAGGAAAAGATAGGAACAAAATTACAAGATAGGACAAGGCATCTTGGGAGAAATGTAGAATTGAGTATCTTGACCTTTCGCCATGCATATTAGGCTCTATAAGGGGTCCTTTTTCGAGATGGAGTCTGTCATCTTTCCTCGGCCATTTGATTTCTAGGTCACACCACCAGCGGATTTGCTGAAGTATGAATCCTTCAAGAGTGGAGTCACTAGGTGAAAAGTGCTCAACCTTATTGATGTTTAGTCATTGTTCATCATCAACAACCATATCTAAAATCTTTGTCATTTTTCCCAGGGAAGATCTTCAATTTCATCCTGGGAAATGGTGCTAGTTTGTTGGCACTAGGATTATGAGCCCCCCAAGGTTGAGGAGGGAGGGGATTGCTCCTGGGAAACAACATAACTACTTTACACTGCACCTCCAACCCTGTGCAGTTAGAGAGGGATCTCTCATTTGTATTTGGAGTCTACTCCATGTAAGATTTTGAATAAAGGATAATCAGGGGGGCTAGGATCCTGAATGGGACAAAGTGTATCAAGGTGAGGTGCATGGTGGGATTATCAGGGTAAGGGACCATTCATAATGGATTCAAAAATCTGCATAGGGAAAATTTGCACAAGGAAACTAATGGAATGGGGTTGCAAGCAGAGGCAAGGTAGCCGTTGATATCCCAATCAGGAGATATTTAGCTGGAGGTTAGAGGACGACGGAGAACAACCCATCACGTGGAGCACCAGCGAGATGAATTCCTTGCAAATTTAGAAGAACAATTGATAAATGTTTAGAACAACAGCTGGAGCATAGAAAGTATGAATTTATAGCTGTTATACACTAAGTTGCAGACATGAAAGCAATCAACAAATTGGAATGAAAACAGGAAGCACATTTCATGTTAAGGAAAATACATATTGGGAAAAGCAACGATACATGAATCTCTTCCATGAGAAACAACTCTTCCCTTACAATTTTATTCATAACAAAGGCATCAAATCTTATTTACAATGGAGGGCCTCAGCCCTAGAATGTTTCCTAATCCAATTCACCAACCCCTTTGTCCCTGTATCGAGAGTGTTTTTATACTATTCTATTGCTGAGACTATCGAATAGAAAATTGTTGCAAGTCACAATCATGCATTAAAAGTATATACATTGGACTATCACTATGTTTTACAAATATAAACATACATTATGGAGATGTAGCATGTGATAATGTAGACTGACAACACAGAGCTCTCTTCCTTTCCACTTCATGAAAGTGATTCCCATGCAGCATGTTGACAGTCAATTGTCCACTTAGCCTACTTCAGATATATTTTTGTGTCTTCTTGACCAGCTAGATTCTTCTAGACTATGTCACTCAAAGGTTGACAAGAATACCCAAATACACTTCCTAATCATTTTCCCAACCTCATCCTTCTTCCGGTAATAGTGTTATAGGAAGAGGCCGGAAAAAAGGTGGTCATGCACTTGGTGATGATAAACGACTTAAGAAGCTTATCATCCTTGTACCATTTTCTTCTTCCCATGAGGAGGTTTTTCCTGTAGGCCACATAGGTGGGTGTGCATTTGAACCTCTCCTCACCCATGACCAAGCAATCATTTGGAGATCCTAGGGGTGGCATCAAAGGCTCTGAACTCACCTAGTCCCAGAACAAGCATTCACTCCAATGGCTCTGACACCATTATGAGATGGAACCTTGGAGGTTGTGACTGCAACTGGGAGTATCGGAGGGATGTCACTGGGATGTCAAAACCCATGCAATGCACATCCAAAAACTGTGTAGTGTAGAAGCAAGTGAACCTCCCTTGGTGTTTAACATCTGTGCCCCGGTGGTTGGTGATTTTCTGGTGCGGATAACCAGAACACAGTTCTATGTTTTCCTACCAAGAGTACCCCTTATCGAAATAATTCTCAAACCACATAGCCATGATGGTCTATGAAGGATTTCAACACTTCTTAGAATTCAACCCTTTACCTCTTATCATCTACACATTTCCATGCCTCAAATATTTTCGGAAGATGGTGTTATATAGGGCGAGTAGGGATGGCCTAGAAAGGGCTATACCCTCAGAATATCGGTTGCTGCGATGGCGACATGTGTGATGCTAGGGTGGGGATATTTCCTTCTGATGTTCAATCATATTATTCAATATGGCTAAGATTCTAATCCATTCCCACATGGCTACCACGATGGTTTCAAGGGCTGCGGATTTCACCATTTCTTTCCCTTTCAATTACTGTGATGGTGGCATTGGGATTTTTTAGTTTGTCACCTCTCTCGGCCTCATGTAAACACCAATTATATTTCCTCAATGAATCAAACCTCCATATTTCTTACTGATTCCTTCTAAGTGAACCATGTGCCACACTTGCGAGCTAGGGGAATTAGCATTGCGGGACATGACTTTCACCTCAGGCTTATCTTGAATGGCATTGGAGAAATCGGAAAATTTGCAATGGATGCATATTACACATGTGAACATCTCCTTCGTTGTCATCTCTACACTGGATGTGAAACCTGTACCTTGGAAGTCTTCTTAGCCATCTGATTTAAGCAATCTTTCACGTCCACCATACACGTTCCATTTCTTTTGTCACTAACTTTTCTCCTTGGAACACTATGGGCAGTTCTAGTGTGTGACATGTTCTCAACCGTCAATCGCGATCAACCCTTCATGCAGCCATTGATCTGAGTGGGCCCCACTACTTTTCACAATGAGAAATATGGGTATTCATCTATGCTAGTTCGCATTGTGAAATAAACCATGGCCGTATATTTATTTCCTTTCTTATCGCAGCCATTGATCTTCGTGACCGCTACCCCTCTTTCACGATTTGAAATTATGGTTTTACCTGCACAAGTATGGATTGCGAAATAGACTAAGACCGTAGATCTGACTCGAATATCATCTCAGCTATCAAATTTTTCTGGCCTTTAACACATTTCTCAATCTGGAAAGGAGGCTTTGGTCTATCATGTTCGCTCATGTGAAATGGTTTGGAGCCGTTGATTCACCCTTTGATCAATCACAACCTTTGATTATGGGTCTTGCCCAATGCCATCAGTGCACCTACCGTTTTATTCATTCAAGGGTGTTCACATGAAGTTCGAGGGACTAAGACCCTCATCAAACTCCTGTCAGGCCCTTAGATCAACTATTAAAAATAGAGTGTTAACATAACCCAAAATTGCCAAATTGGCATCAAACCCCCCTAGGTGGGATAATCTCGTCCAAAATCTCTCTAAATGGATAGTAATTGCTGTAGTGGAATGGATGATGTGTTTTGGGACAATGATGACACCTTGGACAGCATGGGTGTGGAAAACTGAATGGTTTAGATTCTAAGTGCAACATTAATTGCACCGAATCAAGTCAAATTTGGGCAAAATCCCACTCTAGCGCTCCAAGTCAACTTGTTTGTCCACATTCAATGAATGAGAGCACACCAAATATCATGGTTGTGCATATTTGGCTTGTTTACTAGGCTGGAGGACCCATGTGGGTCATAGAACCTCAACTTGACATGGCATATGTCCACCTAAGCACCCATAGTCCACCTCAAAGTGTATTAAATATTTAAAAAGCAATAAAATTGACTAATTAGTGTAACTAAGGTACTAATGATGGATTAATGTTATAACACCCTCCCTTAATCCAATAACTAAGTAATCTCACAAAATTATGAGGGCTTTGGCAACAATGGCTCAAGTCACCTCAAGTACATAATAAAAAATTACAATTTTTGTTTGTCCATGTGAACCGAGGAAAGAAGGAAACCCTCATGGGAAAAACCTTACCTCAATAATGGAAATGGGGTTGGACCTGCAATAATATAATAGAAAATTACCATCTTTAACTCACCCCAAGCAAATATCTTAGGTAAGTGAATGTCTTCTACGTGAAATCCTTGGTAGAAATGTCAGCAGTTTGCTCGATGGATGGGAAATACTGCAATGAGACACCCTATCATGCACTAAGGCTTGAATGTAATGCATGTGAATCTCTATGTGTTTTTTCCTGTACCTCACTCTGGATCAGTAGATATCTTTATGGCACTCTGATTATCCACCCAAATGTTTGTTGCAGAATCAATTGTGATACCAAACTCCCAAAGAATTCCTTGTAACCAAACACATTGTGTTGCATCATTGACCGTTGCCTTGTATTTGGCCTTTGCTGATAAAAGTGAGATGGTGTGTTGTTTCTTACTTGACCAGAAAATAAGACCTTCATAAAATATGAATAAAAAACCTGATGTTGACCTCCTGTCAATTAAATGACTGGCCCAATCTGAATAAGAAAATCCATCTAGTTGAAGTGAGGAACTAGCTTTGTAGTGCACCCCAAATTTCTTAGTTCCCTGGACATACTAAAGAATTCTTTTTGCAGCCCTCGAAAGGATATCATGTGGCTGGTGCATATGTCTTGATACAGCACTCATAGCATAAGACAAATAAGGTCTTGTATGAGTGAGGTAGAGCAAGCTTCCCACTAGTTTCATGTAGAGTGTGATATCCACCATTTGGGAATTTACAAATTCATGCATTTTAATACAAGAAAGAAAGGGAGATTGGCTGCCTTACACTCAGCCATATTAAACTTGGTCAGCAGGTCTGAATCATATTTTAGTTGACTCATCCTGATTCCCTTACCATCTTGCTCAATTTTTAAGCCCGGAAATTACCTTAGCAATCCAAAGTCTGTCATAGCAAATTCAGTGTGAAAAGAGTTTTTAATTTGGCCAATTGAATAGGTGCAGATACCTGTAATAAGAATATAATCAACATAAAGAACCATGAACTTCAAATCAACATAATTTTTCTACAAAGAAACATTAGGGTCTTATTTTCATCTTGTGAAGCCAATTGAAAGTAAGAAGGCATCCATTTTTGCATACCAAGCCTTGGGGGCATGCTTGAGTCCATACAGTGATTTTTTCAGCCTACATACCAATGAAGGATCCTCTTGGAAAACTTCAATATGCTGCATATATATCTCCTCCTGTAGCTCACCATGCAAGAATGCACTCTTTAGATCCATGTGGTGAACTTCCCAACACTTACTAGCCGCTAGTGCAAGAACTTGTCTAATTGAATCCATCTTTGCAATCGGTGCAAAGGTCTCTGTGTAATCAAATCCATGGATATGACAATAGACCTTAGCAACTAATCTATCCTTATGTTTTATATCAGAACCATCAACAAAAATTTTGCTTCGGAAGACCCATTTACATTGAACAACTTTCCTCTTGGGAGGTGTTACCACCTAAGTTGTACTTAGTGGTTTTTATCAAGTGAGCCTTGTGAACCAGACAAGCATAACTTGTTTGAACTTCAGAAGACCTTTGGAAGTACTTCTGGGAAGTGCTTGTTGTACTATATCACATGTTCACACCCCATGGGGGAATTGTAATAAATGTTCTAGCATGATAGTGTCTGTAAAAGACTCAGTCTCTTAGACTTTATTTGTCAATCCGATCAGCCAAGGGTTTTTTTTTCCCTTGGTCATTATTGGTTCTTGAATAAATGACTGATAATTTCTGAGTTTTTCACTCCATACCTCCAAAGTTGGCGTGGTTGGCTTGGAATTTAGGCCTATTGAGGTTATTAGAGTCTATGTGTCAATGTATAAACATGCTATACATCATGGTCGAGTCATATAAACATGTCTAAGTCCCCGTAGGTTTTTTCAAATTTTTCATTTTTTTAGTTTTTTCAGTGTTTTTTTATTAAAAATTATTTTTTCCAAAACTTAGGCTATTTTTAATAGTTTAATTGGAAAAATTGATTTTGTAATAAAAGTGGGAGAAATAATCAGTTTCATTCGTGTAGGTGCTCATTTTCAAGATAAGAGCACCATGTAAACACATGGACCCACTATATCCTAATTTTGAGTGATTTTCCATCACTCAGGTCAGAAAGCCCCAAAAAATCAATTATTGATTATTTTAATTAATAAATTGTTGAATAATGGAGAAAATCCAAAATCATAGATCAGTGGATTCTCATCCGATTTGATTGAAATCAATCAGATCTGAAGTAGATTGACTAGATCTGACAAATCCTTGACTGAAGGAGGTGATCAAATCAAATCCAGAGTTGATATTCAGCAGTCTTTATGGGGAATTGCATGCTCTCTCTCTCCTCCACACATGTGGACTCTTCTGGATGCTCTATGGATTGATGTGTCAGTTTATGGGTTGATGTGTTAGCTCAATTAGGCCCCCGGTTGACAAGTAGGCTCAGTTTAGCTTAAGATCTGCATTGATTGACTCTCCATCAGCTAATTTGATCTGTCTCCTTGGGATTTGCACCCCCCTTGGGCTGGATCTCCTAGTTTTCGTATATATCCAAGCACAGCAGCCTCTTCCAAGCTAGTTAGAACTAGGATTGAGGTGCTACTGCTATTGCACTGTTGTTATTGTTCATTTGAAATAAAGAGAAGCTTTGGAGGTAAGACAGTGTTGTGCCATTGTATGTGTGGATGATCATTGACATTTTTTTACTGAGGTAACATGTATATGTGTTCATAATTTGCTATTTGCTTATGGATTCGTTGCTAAGATTGATAATAAGCTTATTATAATCTTGATAGGAAAGGTGCTTTTCAATAAGTTTATTGGCCATCTCTTTCCTTTGATGCATGTTTAGAGATCTAGATTCAACATGTTCTATAAGCTTATATGCATGTTATTCTTAATCTTTGTGTATGTACTAATCAGATCTCACAAGTTTTTCGGTAAGTTTTTTTATTTTATCTGAGCTGTAGGTTCCTAGATTGGAGAGGATGCTGATCTAGTTTGCTTCTTCACTCTCTCCAAAACCTTCCAAAGGCATAGTCCCTCGACATTCCACCTAAAAGCTCCACTGTGGATCTTCAAGGCTACCAACATTTCTCTCCTCCTCTTCCTCCCTCAAAATCAACTCTTTTACCCAGTTACTTTGTTCATAGCTTTGATATTGTTTATATCTATCATTGTTGGAGTGGCGCCCCATAGCTACAGGAAAAACTACTATTTTTGGTAGAAGATGGACAATTTTTGGAGGAAAGACAGTTTCAGCGAAGCGTACAAGGAAGTCAAAGGAACGGTACTTGAAGCAGCCGAGAAGAGAGAGCTCAACCACTGCATTTAAGGCACCGACGACGACAGGAGGGCTCATCTACCCTCATAAATGGAAAAGGAGAAACGGGCCGATGTATTAAATACAAAATGACAAAAGGGGAGCAACTGAGGAATCGACACCCATACCAGAGATTAGCGCCAGAAATCGTGGAAGACTGCAGAAAGCTATAGCATGACTAGTAAGTGGCAGTTCAAAGTATAGATAGGCCAACTGTCACATTTATGGTTTTTGGGTTACTGTTGGGATAGGGCCACAGTGTTGTATCACAGTGAGACCTTTGGGCCACCTATTTAAGCATGTATTTTGTATTATGAATGGTTAGCCAGTCAGATAGACAGTTAGATAGTGATCTAGATATTTAGATAGATAGGTGTCTATAGTTTTCATCAGTATTGTAAAACATTGAGAAAGAGTCAAGCTCTGGTTCTGTTGTTAAGTTTGTAGTTATCTTACTGTAACCAGTAGCCGACTCCTTGAGCATGAATGTAACAATATGCAAGGATTAAGAGAGAGATAGAGAGAGAGGAAGGATATATTGTAAGAAGAAAGCATCATAGGAAGAGAAGAGATCTAAGAGAAGGGCTCCCAGCTATGTGCGTGGAGTTTCCCAGAAGATCTCAAGCTGCATAAGAGGCTGCAACAGAACTGTGTTACTCTCTCAATATATAATATAAACATACTTCCCGTGGACGTAGCTTCCCCCCTGGAGGCGAACCACATACATTAGTGTGTTGTGCGACTGTTTCATGTGATTGTGATTTACTTATTTTCTATCTGTCCTTCGTTACATGAACTTTTCTTATCAGTTAATGAATGTATGTATGATATCCTTCAGTTTACAGTAACATAGAATATTAAATGCAAGTTGAATGTGTCGAGTATTCTATATATGAGTTTATCAGTGCTTGATTTATGACATATAACAGTTACAGTGTTAAGTGACCTCTGTATATGAGTTCAGTGAGTTGAGTTTCATTGATGTTAAGTGCGTTAAACTGTAAGAGCTTAAGAGAAGTTGTTTAACATCTTAGTGAAGGTTAACTGAGCTATTATACCTAGGGAAGAAGCCTTTGGTCCTTGAGAGTTGATGAGCATATTGAGTTTCACCGTAGAAAATATTGCAGCATAGAAAGGTGATATCGCACTGTCAGAGGAGCTATGGTGTGAGATATCGTAGGTTAAGAGTTGAGCAGAAGGGAAGGTTTGCGCATCGTCCTAGAAGCTGCGATGCGATAAGAGCCAGTCCCATAGCAGAGTCAGCTACGAAGAGAGAAACAACCCTTGCTGAGAGATACCACTAGTTAATTAGATTCAAAAGAACCTAGGATGCTACAAAACCTATTTGAGGAAACCCAATTCTTCAACCACCCCATCTAGGATCACTTCGGGTGAGACTTCAGGCCGTTCTGCGGTCTGTCGCCGAAAGGGATAGTGAGCTAGGGGTTTTGTTGGTACACTACAGTAAAATTGGATCTTCCCAGAGAAGGCCAATAATCATCTTAAAATTAAATTTAACATAGATCTATCTTCTCAAATTCCATAATCTAGATCTTGCTCTTAAAAGGTTTCATAAGCATTCTAGATCTAGCTTTAGGGAAATCGTCCTTTTTGCATGGAATTTTAAAGAAAATTTGTAGCTTGCATGCATTAGATTTCTGTTTTTTGTTATAAAAGATAAATCTAGAAATCAGTGCACATCATATTGGCTACCTAAAAGGCAATCCAAAATCCCAATGAAAGCTTGCTTTCCTTGGTTTCCTTTTTACCTTTTTTAACTAGTTTTTACTTAGCATTTTTTGGTTAAAAGTAAGATGACCCAAAGGTACTTTAAGAGTGTTTTTGGGAATATTTTAGTCTAATAATATTGCTGTTTTTTATCATGAATAACATAAAAAAGGAGGATCTACTACTCGAAAGTGACTTTTGGGCCTTTGAATTCCCCCAGGGATCTCCCTTTTTGACCGAAATCTTTAATTTTCGCACTTTGTAAGCTCTTGATTTCATTATATATAAGAATCAAGAGGCATCATATAATTTTTCTGATATTGTAACTGCTGGTAATAAAAATAATTTTTGAATAGGCTCTTTCGAGCCCATTCCCCATCACCCTTGGGGGGATTTGCGTCCGTGTCATTTTTTGCTTTTGTTCATCTTTTTTCAATCTAGCGTAGTAATAATATGTAGGGTAGTATAATTTTAATTAAAATCAATTCCATATTCCATTTCTATTGGTTTCAAATTAACTTCAATACTTACCCCACGAGCCTCCTTTTGAGCCGAAAGGTGAAGAAAGGTTTGTGGTAGTCTAATTAGAAAATTGTGGTTTTCTCATATTTTTATGTTTCATTTTCTATCATAATTTGTTTCAGTAACCATAATAAAATAAACCCCTCCTTTATTCCCCGATTGAGGTCCACTTGGACTGAAAGTGGTTCTTGGAGGGTTTTCTTTTTTAACAAGAACATCCATCTCAAAATTTACTAAAATTGACAAGACTCCGGTGTGTATGCTCTGCACTTGGCTATGGTTCATCCAATTAGTCAAGATATATCAAAAGAATTTGAGTGACTAGTATAATTAGGATTCACTTTCCCAAATTGACAAACCATTAGGTGAAAATCCAACACCTGGTTCAAACTATTACGGTGGCAAAATACCCAAAGGAAGCAGGAACTTCTGAAAAGTGACCTTGGGGCACCGATCTCTGTCACACCCTAATGGGTGCATTATGAACAATAGCCCCAGAGACTCCATTTAACCCACATATTCCTTGTGGGTAGCGATGAAGGTTTAGTTTTGGACATACTCCAAGTACTCTTGGGTATATCTGGAGTCCACCCCTTCGCCTAATTTTAATCAACTCATATTTTCACACTAACTTAAAACATACCAAGAGGCAATTGCAAAACATTCACTCCAAGCACATGCAAGTATATTGATTTCTTTTTTACTCCATTTTAAGGAATTGGTTATTTTCTTGCTATATATTTATATTGTGTCTCAACATTGTGCTTTCATGGGCTCATTTTGTATCTTTTCATCTATGGTTGTTTATGGTTAAATTTCAAACTCCTAAGTAACTCATTCAGTTCAACATCACCTTACTAAGTAATTTAGCCTTAGTAACTTAATAGGGTCTACCCCCCTAGGCTTCGTTAGGAGTTGAGCCTAAATAGAGGATTAAAGAACAAGGTGATAGCCTTGACTCAATACTTTCCCCCAAGGACACACCGAGTGGCTTGAATATTTCTGCCACGTGACCCAACTGTGTGTAAGGCAGCAACAGGAGGAAGGGGAACCAATCCCATGTATTGTTCTCTTGGAGGGACTAAAGCTCATCTTCCATTGGTGACTTCCATCTTGGGTATGTACAAGCTTCCTGATATGTCTGAGGGTCAGAAATGATCAACATGTAACAGTGCTCAGAAGGAGCACTATCACTTGCAAAAGAAGCCTTACTAGTTTGTGATATACTTTTCCTAGGCTCTTGACGATTTCCTGCCAATTCCCTAGCTGCTTGCACAATTGTTTCATCCCATTTGGGCCTAGATGGTGAGTCATATACAGAAATATCATCTTTATCAAAATTTATATCAGAGTTATAAAAAATTATAGAGCATTCGTCATCACTTACATCTTCAAATGGTTGAGGAGAGGAGCAATCCCCCGGTGCAAGTTCGAAATCAGGAATTGGCTCTTCTTTGAATTTGACACTTCTTTCAACAAAGTTTTTTCCAATGGATGTGTCAAATTACTTGTACCCATTGGTTTCCTCACCATATCCAGTGATGAGACACTCCTTTCTTTGTGGTTTCAAGGCTTTCCTCTTCTCTGAATGGATTTTTTCCCATGCTTTTGTCTTAAATATCCTGAAATTTGAGACATGGTATTTCACCAAACCATGCCTCGTAGGGTGTCATTCCTTTCACTAATTTGTGTAAGTCTCTGTTCTAAATGTGAGTAGCACAACTAATGGTTTTAGACCATATATTTGGATTAAGTTCTCTCACTTATATCATGCAAGTTTCCATCTCTTTGAGATATCTATTCTTCCTCTCTGCCACACCATTTTTTTGTGGTGTGTAGGGAGTTGAGTGTTGAATTTGGATGCCACACACCTCACAAAGTTTTTGTATATTCTTATTCACATATTAATTTCCATTATAAGTCCTAAGGACTTTTATCTTCTTCCCACTCTGATTCTCTACTAGTTCTTTCCAAACCTTGAGTTGCTCAAACACCTCATATTTCAATTTCAGAAAATACACCCAGCAAAATTGAGAGTAGTCATCAATGAATGTAAGCACATACCTAGATCCACCATATGTGGTAGTGGGTAGTGGAACAATAAAATTATAATTCACCAAACCAAGTGGTTGTGTTTCTGTCCTTTCCTTCCCCTTCTTGTATCTCTGTTCAAGTTGCTTCCCAATCACACATCCAATACATGCTCCAGTAGATGGCTGAATTTGTGGAAGACCTTCCACCATTCCTTCTTTGTGCAATGTTTGGAGATATCTGTAATTCATGTGGCCAAACCTCTCATGACATAGTTTGGAAATCTCATTGGCATGTTATTGAAGTGCTTGATCACTGGAAGTACGGAGGAAATTAGAGAATTTGTACATTCTCTCATGATGATCAGCATACCCAACTACAACAACTTGGTCTATTGAGATTTCATAAATTTCTACAGAGTCAAGAGTAAAGATTACTCTCTTTGGATCTCCTATATGGGTCATCTAGTAGACAGACAAATTTTTTTTTGCAAGGTATGATACATACAGTACATCACTGAAGAACCCATGGTATAAATCAATTCTCCCAATCCCTTTGGTTTGGAGTTTAGAATCATCTCCCATTCGAACTCCTAGGCCAGCATTTGAACTCATGGAGGAGAATAATTCTCTCCTTGATACCATATGCCTGGAAGAACCTAAATCAATAATAAAGGATGAGGAATTAGAATTACCTTCCACCAATGCATGACATTTCTCCTTTCCTTCAATTGAGCTAGAGTTCCCATATTTCTTCCTTGCACTATCAGGAATTGGAATGTTGTTCTTCTCCAGCAGCTATGCCATGGTGTCTATGGTTTTCTCCATGCATGAGATTTCTGTATGCCGTCCCTTGTGGAAATAAGTGAATTTGGCCTTCTCTTTTTCTTTCTTATATTTTTCTTTGGGTGGGTTCGTAGCTCCCTCACTGGATTTGGGTTTTTCTGATTTCTTCTTGTTTGACAACTTCAAATTCTTGGACTTGCGCTTGCCCTTTGCTAAATTTGAAACCCCCATTGCTAGTGCTTGATCTTTGGTCTTGATGGAACCCATTTGGACCATTTTGTCCTACTCTTGAGTGAGTGAATCAAAGAAATTTTCTAGACTTGGCATTTTCCAGTTTCTAAGGGTGAGTTTTCCTGAGTGAAATGTGCTCACAAAGACTAAGAACTCTGGCCCCAACTTCAAAAGTATAGACAAGATCAGTTGATCTTCCTTTTTATAAATACCACATTATTTTAAATACAATACAAGTGATTTGAACTTGGTGAAGAAGTCTTGAATTGTATCATAGTGTGATGGGCTCAAGCTTATCAGCTCATTCTCAAGCTGGTGACCACGTAGCTCATTAGTGTTTCCAAATAGAGACTCAAGATTCTCCAAAACCTCCTTTGGTGATGTCAATCTGTCCAGGTGGAACAACAACTCTCTTGATATGCTCAGACACAGCAAACCATATGCTTCATCCAATTTGTTAAAATACTTGTCTTTTTATACAACAGAATTTGCTTCTACTTCAGTGCCCATGGTAACTCTGAAAAGCCCCTTGGCTCTCAATTGAATCACCATCTCTACCTTCCATTCAAAGAAGTTGAAATGTGTTAGCATGATGTGGGTAGCATCCATTAATTCCTAAACTGATGGTGGTGAAATTTCTAACTGGTTTACACACAGCAATTCAATTTTATCTGGAATTCACTAACAAAGCAGCTCAAATCCACTAAGAATTTGGTCTGCAACTCAAAAATATCCAACCAGCTATGATACCATGTGATAAATTAGAACAAAAAAGTGAGTATTTTGAACCACAAGAGAATCTAGGAGTGTTAGTGAGGTTCACAAATCATGTTTGGGTGCAAGATTCAACAAAAACCATCAAAATACAGATAAATTACACACAATGATAGCTGGAAATAAGATAATTCTAGATTGTCTAAATATGAAATTATTATTAACATGTTTATAAATACATAATGATAGTTTTTAAGGGATTTGGAATTCAATTGTGAGAAAATAACCCAAAATTTCCAAATTGGCATCAAACCCCCCTAGGTGGGCCAATCTCATCCCAAATCTCTCCAAATGGCTAGGATTTGATGAAGAGGCATGGATGATGTGTTGTGGGTCAATTATTACACCTTGGAAAGCATGGGTGTGGAAAATTGGATGGTTTAGAGTGTCAATACAACATTAATTGCACCAAATCAAGCCAAATTTGGGAAAAAACCCACTCTAGCGATCCAAGTCAACTTTCCTGTCTACATTCAATGAATGCGAGTACACAAAAAATGATGGTTGTGCATATGTGGCTGGTTTACTAGGCTATAGTACCCATGTGGGTTATATAACCTCAACTTGAGAAGGGATATGTCCACCTAAGCACTCCTAGTCCACCTCAAAGTGTATTAAAACATAAAAAAACAATAAAATTGACTAATTAGTGTAACTAAGGTACTAATGATGGATTAATGTTATAATAGAGAGGAGGAGGGTTGAAAGAGAGAACTATATAGATATTAATAGGGTTAATTGTATGGGGTGTAGGGAATTTACAGAGAAGGCATTAACATTCAGGAGTGGGGAGAGAAGTGGTAGGGGGGAGGCGATTATGATAGATTTGGATTAGGGGAAGGAGGAGTAGCATGGTGATAGGGACACAAATATTAGGGTTACAATTATATAGATAGACACATGTTATTAGTAGAGAGAGAGAGGAATATGGAAGTTAAAGATAAGGGGGATATATGGAGAGAGAGAGAGAGATAGAGGTTGAAAGGAGGGTGGTTAGCTTTATGGTGTAGGGGGATTAGAAGAAACATAGAGAGAATGGGGGATTACTAATAGAAGGTGTGTGTGAGAGAGAGAATTAGTTGGAGATTGATTAAGGGTAGGGGGAGGAGAAGGGTTGGAAGAGAGAAAGATATAAATATTAATATGGTTAATTGTCTGGGGAATATGGAAGTTATAGAGAAGGGGTTGAAATTGAGTGGAGAGAGAGAGAGAGAGAGAGAGAGAGAGAGAGAGAGAGAGAGAGA
>LPNX010227879.1:478123-494291 GCA_001517045.1 Pseudotsuga menziesii
ATAGAAATTGTTGTGGGTTATGGGTATATGGAGAAGGGTGAGAGAGAATGAGAGAGGATGTCAAGAGAGCATGGGATATAGAGAATGAGAGAAGGTGTTAGGTAGAACATGGGAGAGAGAGAAGGAATGTTAGTGGGGAGGGTGCGAGTAAGGGGTTAGAGATAGGGAGAGACGGTGTTATTAGGGAGTAGGGGTAGAGAGAGATGTAGCTGTTGTACCCCAATAACCTATTATGAATTCACATACAAAAAAATATATATATATAATTTATTTCATAAACATGCATAGTTAAATTATTACTAAACATGGTTATAACCTTTATAAACATGCATAGTTAAATTATTACTAAATAACCTGTTGCAGCTGCAACTATTCTCCCCAAAATTCTTAAATTTTGGACCCCTCCTCATGATTTTGCTTTGGTCATTGAATCCTTTGAGTTGTTGGTCTGTGTTTTAATTTTTAATTGCGTTGGAGTTCATGGTGAGTCACAGATTTTAAGCTTGTTGATCAAGCCAGTTGTCTTTGCTGTGGTCGCCGTTGCGGAGGTATGACAGAGTCTCTGTCCGATGTTGCTTTGAAGAGCTGTTCGAAGCACTTAAGTCGTTTTTGTTAAATCGATGGCTAATAGCCTTTTCCTGTCCGTTGTTGCAACTCCCAAACTGTTTTGCCATCTGAAGCGTGAAAATCTCTGACTGTCGATGTGTTTTATCCTGATTTAGCCGTGTACCCGAAGCTGTTTCTCGTCCGCCGTTGCAGATGGGAAAGCCATTTGTCTTCTGAAACATAAATCCGTCAAACTTCTGATGTGCATCGCATGGCTCTAGCCTTCTCTTTTCTGCCATTGTGGCTCTCAAAGTCTTTTTGCTTCCGAAGTACAAATCCGCCGGACTTCTGATTAAAGCCTCTCTTTCCTGCATTTCGCTTGTCCGTAAATTGTGCCTTTTCCGTCGTTGCGGCTGGGAAAGCCTTTTTGCCTTCGATGTTATTTCCTTTCAACTGCCAACTTTAAGTTTTCCCACCAATGAGTTTCCTGTTGACCTTCGTAGGCTAGGTTTTTCAATCCCACAGGTGGTGCGCCTTGCCATTTCCTTGTGGAATAGTCGTTTCAATTGGTAATATATGTTGTTTTTGAATCATGCTTGTCGATTTGATTGCAGGGGGTTTTGAGGATATCGGTCAATCTACCATGGTGCGGAGAAAGACGGACCGTTTTTGCAGGAGTATAACTAAAACCACGGGAATCGCCAGGAGGGCGAGGGGAGTAAAAGATGAAATCCAGCGCTATAAATGCGCGGACCCAAAAACTGATCAGTTACCCAGTGGTTCATGATTGCATACAGACAAGATAGAGGAATGTAAAACGTTTGGGACACTGAAAGATCATGCGTCTGGGGAAAACTGAAGCGTTTTGGAATTGTAGTTAAATATTTGAAAGTAGGACTTAGAAAGGGATTTTTCCCTGAGAAAATTTGTAAACTCTTTTGCTTGTAAGAGGAACTACTTCATTTTATAGTCAGAAAGTGCAACTTTTGCTTACTGGAGAGAGCGAAATGTGGAATGTATCAATGCGACTAAATGAATAATGTTGAAGAGGAACTATTTCGTTTTTCAGCTTTGTTTCATTTACTATGAGAATATTTAACTTCCTGAACCTATGTTCTTGTTGAATGTTCTTCAGTATCTTTTGGGATTTTTTCCACTGTGAGTAATAAAGGTTGTTCATAAAATAATCGGCTGTCTGGTTGTTTAAATATCTGTAATTGTTCGTGTGTCTTGAAAGAAGTGTCAGCTAACTGTAACTCTTCATAATGCATGTACACAATGTATTACTCACTCACAAGTGATAATCCTGCTCCCTAGGGATAGTTTAGGTAGTTAGTTTCTTTTTCTTGTTGTCTGTGATTGGGATGCTAGTGAGTCTAAGATGAGAGGTAAGAACCTGCGCATCACATTGTGACTGCTTCTTGCATCTTATCACCCTGCATGGTTAATTAGGAACTTGCATATCATGCATTAAGTCAAAAATACAAAAAAAAACTCGGTGGACCGTGCTACAACTGGTAAAACCTTTGTTTTGTTAATTTAAGCTATGGTAGCCGGACCGCAAACCGGACGGATTCCCTATACCAAACAGTCAACGGGATAGTTGGGAATGTTGGCTGGGGAGAATCCCTTACTGTTGTTGCCTACAAATTTCTAGGCCATAATAGTTTTGGCGCTAGAAGGAGGGCCGCCAGTGTATGGCTGGCCGAGGAAACTCGTTTTCCCGAGAATATTCCACCGGTAATAGTTCTGAAAGTAGTGGGTTTCATAACCCAATTGCAGAAGAAAGAGAACATCTATATTCTGTTGGCAAAAAAATTGTTAATGATTTGAGAAGACACACCAGGGCATATGTAAAGAAGATTGGAGGATTGCCAATCATCCCTGAAATGCCCAGAAGAGAGTATAAAAAGAAGGATCGTCCTAAAGCGGAAGGCTCAGTGTTGGTTGGAGACTGGGAAGAGCTTGTAGAAATAGCTTTATAGGAATTTGTGCTACCTTTGAATAAAGAAGGCCCAGAAACCCCTCACAGTTCTCCTGCTCATACTCCAGTTGGTTCACCTCCTCACTTTCCACCCAGACTCATGGCTGGCGTAAACACAAACCAACCACCTAACCCGCCAAATCTGCCACATGCATGGAGAGCCAGATCACCCTTAAACCTGACCCCTTCGTTACATGATTTGCCTCAATCCTTTGAGAAGTTGCTGCCTAAATTCGACCCCAATGAGAAGATACTAGTGGATGATCATCTGCAGAGTTTTTACTTGGAAATAGAAGGATTGAGGGCTGGGGAGCATGAAGATGTAGTCTATAGACTGTTCTCGCATACCCTTAAAGGAGCTGCAGCATCATGGTACTTTGGGTTGCCTGCTAATTCTATCCCTGATTGGGATACCTTCGAAAGAATTTTTAGAAGTAAGTATGCAACTCAGAAAACTCATGCGGCTCTCATGAAAGGGCTGTGCACGTTGAAGAAAGAAAGAAAAGAAAAGGTGCACAGTTTCACACAAAGTTTTGCATCCTATCTCAAGAATTTCTCTAAAACGGATAGACCTTATGACAAAGTTCTGATTGAATATTATACTTTAGCTTTAGGCCCTGATCTCGCCATGTTTACCAAAGGCAAGGCCAAGCCTACATTGACGGAAACCTATGAAGAGGCTGAAGTAGTGGAAGATGAAAGAGAGAGTATTGAAGAATATCCAGAGTAGTCAGGAGAAAAGGGTGCGGGAAGAAAAGCCTTATTGTTTACTAAGCCTAACGAAGAAAAGTAACCAGATTTGGAAAATATGGCCAAAATGATGCAGAAAATTTCCAACAAAATCATAGATATGGAGAAAGAAAAGGAAGCACAAAAATTTTATAAGCCATATTATAAGAAAAGAGAGGATAACCATCAGTCTCAACCTCCTCCTCACAATGTTGCATCTATGAATTTAATAGAGGTAGGCTTGGACAATTTTTGCACTTTCCACCAACAGCCACACTCTGAAAAGAATTGTCCTCAATGGATAAATTTGATGACATTGGTCATGAATCAACTGTTAGATTCTAGATTAACAGAAGAGGGAGAAGAAGAAAGAAAATAAACTTCTACTTCTACTTTTACTAAAGAAAAGGAAGAAGAAACCATGGCTTTATGGAATTCTATCTCGTTATTTGACGCTGAAGAAGAAAAGACTCAGGGGTACAAGGACGTTCTGGAAACCAACGTAGCCACAAGGAGCCAAGGGATGGTTAAAGAAGACAGTCTTATACTCCCGAAGATTAAGAGGCTGTAGAGAAATGTTAAGAAGAAATTTCAAAATAAATCCTTGGCTGATAAAATTCCAGAATTCACTATTACCAGCCAAAATCCAAGATAGAATGATACAACGGCCAAGCCAAATGAAGATAAGGAAAATTTTGATAGGCCTCATCCCACAGAAAAGCAGATGGATTATGACATTGTGGAGGATTTAAAGAAGATAAAGGCGAGTGTTCCACTATTCGAAATGTGCAAAGTGCCACAGCAAAAAGAAAAGTTGTTGAGAGCCCTTGAAGCATCAGATGAGAAGACACCCACTAACAATCAACCAGAAGAAGAAGAAGAGATTGGAGAGACCAGCAGTGGAGGTAAGTCCAAGCACAAGCATCCACCTTTCCTCCTTACTTTTGAAATCTTTAACTACAATGTACATAATTGTTTGGTAGATTCAGGGGCAACTGTTAATGTCATGCTGATATCTGTCTGTAAAAGAATAAATGGGCAGCCTAAGCCATCCCTGTGGAGAGTAGTTCAGTTGGACAGGACAGATGTGAAGGTAATTGGTGAGATGGAAGATGTCCTAGTCCGTCTAGCTTCAAATGATAAAGTATGCCAGGTCATTAATATTGTGGTGTCTGATATACCAGATGCGTACGGCCTTATCCTGAGCAGGGATTGGTCGGCCAAACTTAATGGATATTTTGCTTCTGATTGGTCACATTTGTGGTTTCCATATAAAGGAATCCCAAATCAGATTAATATTTTAAGAGAGCCTCATATGAAATATAAAGTCACTCAGCTGGATGAGAAGAATGTACCATTGGATTCTATCTTGGGAAACTATTTTATTGAGCTGGAACCTGGGAATTATCAAGCGGAAGAAGCCAGCAACACATCTGACACCCAGCCTGATCTCCTTCGATTCTCCCAGGCTGATGAGATTGACTGTAAAATAGTAGACTTAGTAGTAGGAGTAGATTCGTTTTCAGTAGTTAATGATTTTTGGAATTTATTTTTCGATGGCTCTAAGACATTAGAAGGGTCAGGGGATGGCTGTGTCTTGATTGACCCACATAAGAATAAACATTTCCTTTCATGTAGATTAGAGTTTGAGTGTACTAATAACACAACTAAGTATGAAGCACTGGTCCAGGGACTAAAGAAGGCAATTGAATTAGAGGTAAGTAATCTAAAAGTTTTTGGAGATTCTGAAATTATTGTGAAATAAATCCGGAATCAGATACATTGTGTTTATCCTCACTTAAAGGCTTACCAAAATGAGGTATGGGATTTGCTGAAATATTTTAATGCATTTAACATTATTTCAATTCCAAGAATTAAAAACGCAGCTACTGATCTGTTGGCCACATTAGCCACTAGACTCGTACCCACTAATAATCGATGCTCTGTTGAACTGCTTTTCAGGCCCTCTGTACCTAATATGATTACGAACCTACGAGTGTTCTATGATGACCAGCAGATCATAGAATGTTTAACGAATGATGAAGTATTTAAAGGAGCGATCATAGATGATGAAGAGCATCAGGTTGAGATGAAATATGATAATTTCATTCCTAAAGGATTCAGAACGTTGGAAAAAATGTTCAATTTAAATGAAAAATTCAGAAGACCACCCAACGTGAAGACCCATAGCTCATCTCTGTAGTTTGAGTTTATTAATTTAGGGACTGAGACAAATCCCAAATTTGTAAATCTCGGCAAGTGTTGTCCGCCTGCAGAAAGAGATAGATTCATCAATCTGTTTAAACAATATAAAGATGTTTTCGCATGGACGTACGAATATTTGAAAACATATGACACCAGCATCATCAAGCATGTCGTTCCCATTAAAGCAGGTGTCAAGCCATATCAGCAACCATTGAGAAAAATGCATCCAAAATTGGAGCCGCTGATTCAGAGTGAAGTAAAGAAATTATTGGATGATAGAATCATCTTCAAAGTCAGACACTCTAAGTGGGTATCAAATTTGGTACCAGTAAGAAAAAAGTCGAGATAAATCAGGCATTGCGCGGATTTTAGGAACTTGAATCGCGCTTCCGATAAGTATAACTACCCTGTGCCGCCCATGGAGCAATTGCTGCAAATGGTCTCTGGTTCTGAATTGTTTTCATTATTAGACGGTTTCTCTGGCTACAATCAAGTATTGGTAGCCGAAGAAGATAGATTGAAGACAACGTTCAGAACCAAATGGGGAACCTTTTCCTACAAAAGAATGCCCTTTGGGCTGATAAATGCTGGAGCAACGTTTCAAAGGGATATGGACATAGCTTTCTGCGTATTGATTGGCCGAAGTGCTGTAGTATAACTTGATGACATTACAATATTCTTGAAGAAAAGAGAAGAGAATTTGTTTCACTTAAAGCAAATTTTCGAACACTGTTGAAAATATGGCATTTCCCTCAATCCTAAAAAGTGTGTGTTCGCTGTCACAGAGGGAAAGTTGCTGGGTCACATAGTTTCAAAGACAGGAATTTCTATTGATCCAGAAAGAATCAAGGCCATTGAGAAAATCCCCTTGCCCCATAATAAGAAAGGGATGCAATCTTTTATGGGAACTATAAATTTTGTTCGAAGGTTCGTACCTTATTTCGCTCAAACTGTCAAGCCATTACAGCAGACCGTGAAGCAAAATGCACAGTTCAAGTGGACAGAGAGTGAAAAGAACGCTTTCAGCCAAATTAAGACTGATGTCAAACACACACCCTCCCTGAAAAGACCAAACTTTGATAAAGAGATTATTCTGTATACATTTGCGTCTGATGATTCACTGGCAGCTGTGCTTACACAAAAGGAAGATGGGGGGGATGAATTCCCAATAGCTTTCATGAGCACTAGTCTTCAAGGCGCTGAATTGAACTACCCAGTCATTGACAAGCAGTCTTACGCAGTATTTAAGGCAGTGAAGCAATTCAGGCCTTATATTTTGAATAATAGAACCAAGGTAATAGTCCCCTACCCAGCTGTAAGATCCCTTCTCATACAGAAAGAGTTAGGAGAAAGGAGGGGTAACTGGGTAACAGCTCTTCAAGAGTACGACCTTGAATTCAAGCCAGCTTCTATAGTGAAAGGTCAAGGGTTGTGCAAACTGATGACCAAAAGTGGCAACAATGAAGAACAATCCTGGGAGGACGAGGCCGAGTTACAGGTAATGGATGTATGTCCTTTATTTAACGCTCCCGAGTCTTGGTACAGAGACCTTGTGCAGTACCTGCAGGCAGGGATGTTACCAGAACAATGGAATTCCAAGCAAAGAAGAGCACTACATCTTAAATCAGCATCTTATCAAATTGTCAAAGGAATATTGTTCAGAAAGAATTATTACTGGATTCTTCTCAAATGCTTAAAAAAGGAAGATGCGAAGAAGGTAATGACAGAGTTGCATGATGGGCCTGCTGGGGGAAATTATTCAAGAGACACTACAGCCCAAAAAATCCTTAGGGCAGGTTATTATTGGCCTACACTCTTCAAAGATGCACATGCACATGTAAGGAGATGTGACATCTGCCAAAGGTGTGGTGGGAGACAACGTAAAGCAGCAGCACCCCTAAATCCTGTGATGATCACAGAACCATTCGAGCAATGGGGGTTGGATATTATTGGAGAAATAAAATAGAATTCTTGTCTCCAACACAAATACATTCAGACTGCAACTGATTATTTCAGTCACTAGGTCAAAGTTGTCCCGCTGCACAAGATTAATGAACACGAGGTCATCAGCTTCTTGCAAGACCACATCATGACCAGGTTTGGATTTCCAGTTTCGTTAGTCTTTGATAATGCTAAGTATTTTTCATCTATTAAATTGACTGCTTTTGCTCATGATAAAGGGATTAAATTGCATTATTATGCTAACTACTATCCACAAGGAAATGGCCTGGCTGAGTCCTCTAACAAAAATTTGATTAGAATTTTAAAGAAGATTGTGATAGAAAACCAGAGGAGTTGGAACTCAGCATTACCAAATGCCCTGTGGGCTGATAGAGTCACCCCCAAGTCTGCGATAGGAGTGTCTCCATATACCCTGGTCTATGGTAAAGAAGCTATTCTTCCTCCCAATATCATGCTACCATCTTCCATACTAGCTCAAGAGTCTAGAGGGTCTGATGATGAAGTTTTACAACTAAGAATATATAATCTCCTGAAAGTAGAAGAGGCTATATCTAAAGCCAAATAATGCTTTAAACAACAACAGGAGTGAGTTAAGAGATGGTTTGACAAGCATAAAGCTGGGACAAAAGAATTTGAAGTAGGAGACTTAGTCCTCAAATGGGACCACCCCCATGATGAGAAGGGAAAGCATACCAAATTCCAGTAGTTGTGGGTAGGCCCCTTTCAGATTCCAGCCAAGCTTGGTCCTTCTACTTACAAGTTGCAAGATCTGCAGGGGTGGGAGGAGAACCTACCGGTAAATGGTTTGGTTCTCAAGCCCTATTTTTCTTGAGTTGTTTGATTTATTCTGTCTTATGTATAAATAATCCATCTAGTAGTCTTTTGAGTCATGATTTTAAGTTTGCTTTAGTTTGATTTTTCTTGTTTTCAATAAAGGGGACAAACCTGCGGTTACATGGGGAACATCAGAATTTTTGGGAGTGATAAACAATTTAGTGATCAAACTGTGAGTTGCTGTTTGTATTAAATATTTTCTTCCATCTTAGTCATTTTCTCGAATAACTCTATGTGCATTGAAGTCCTGCTTAATCCCTGTGTAATAAACCGGATTCAGAGAGTCTGGAACACTATGTTGGGGCTCCACCCACGTCACATTTAAATTGTTCTAAGGAGTGACAGCAGAAGACCCATGGAAAGGAGTAAGGTGAATAGTATGTTAAACCTAAATGATCCCATGACAAGAAACGAATGTCTAAAGGCAAATAAAGAGTAAAAACTCCTATCAGAGCATCATAAATCAAAGCAGGTGCTGAGTCATAAGTACTAAATTGCCAAAAGATCCTCTCCGTCCATGAGCTCAAACTTGAAGTACACCACTCACACAAAAGGACACTATGGGATAGAGGATCCTGAATTAAAATTTAGTAAGAAAGGCGTACAGGAGGACTCACATGAAAAGGGAAAAAAGTCCAAAAGCACAAAAAGTGCTGAAATGGCATGGGAATGAGGAAAAAATGAATATTTATGTTTACCATGTGCTACAATGCTGTGGTGTCCAAGTTGTCAGCTACCTAAAGACAAAGGTAATAATGAAACTTATTTTCTGGCCTCAACAGAGTTATGTAGACTTGAAAATATTGGTTTCCACGCTCCCAAATTGGACTATTATCAATGATTGAAGGTACATACTTCCGACATTCGAGAAATCCAGATAGATGGAAGAATTCGATAGAATGCATTTGTTGTTAAACAGTCTGTCACTCAAATATTGATCGCCCAAAGATCTAGGTTCACCAGGTAATCGCCAATTGTTGTAGCTGCAACTATTCTCCACAAATTTCTTAAATTTTGGACCCCTCCTCATGATTTTTCTTTAGTCATTGAATCCTTCAAGTTGTTGGTCTGTGTTTTAATTTTGAATTGCGTTGGAGTTCATGGTGAGTCACAGCTTTTAATCTTGTTGATCAAACCAGTTGTCTTTGATGTGGTCATCGTTGCGGAGGTATGACAGAGTCTCTGTCCGATGTTGATTTGAAGAGCTGTCCGAAACACTTAAGTTGTTTTTGTTAAATCGACGGCTGATAGCCTTTTCCCATCCGCTGTTGTGGCTCCCAAACTGTTTTTCCATCCAAAGCGTGAAAAGATTCGACTACCAATGTGTTTTATCCTGATTTAGCCGTGTACCCGAAGCTGTTTCTCATCCGTCATTGCGGATGGGAAAGCCATTTGTCTTCCGAAACATAAATCCATCTGACTTCCGACGTGCATCGCATGGCTCTAGCCTTCTCTTTTCCACCGTTGTGGCTCTCAAATTCTTTTGGATTTTGAAGTACAAATCTGTCTGACTTCCGATTAAAGCCTCTCTTTCCCGTGTTTCACTTGTCCGTAAATTGTGCCTTTTTTGCCGTTGTGGCTGGGAAAGCCTCTTGGCCTTCGATGTTATTTCCTTTCGACTGCCAACTTTAAGTTTTCCCACCAATGAGTTTCCTGTTGACCATCGTAGGCTAGGTTTTTGAAGCCCGCAGGTGGTGCACCTTGCCATTTCCTTGTGGAATAGTCATTTCAATTGGTAATATCTGCTATTTTTGAACCATGCTTGTCGATTTGATTACAGGCGGTTTTGAGGAGATCGGTCAATCTACCGTGGTGCGGAGAAAGACGGAGCGTTTTGGCAGGAGTATAAATGAAACCAGGGGAATCGCCAGGAGGGAGAGGGGAGTAAAAGACGAAATCCAGAGCTATAAATGCGCGGACCCAAAAACTGATCAGTTACCCAATGGTTCATGATTGCATACAGACAAGATAGAGGAATGCGAAACGTTTGGGACACTGAAAGATCATGCGTCTGGGGAAAACTGAAGCGTTTTGGAGTTGTAGTTAAATATTTGAAATTAGGACTTAGAAAGGGATTTTTCCCTGATAAAATTTGTAAACTCTTTTGCTTGTAAGAGGAACTACTTCATTTTATAGTCAGAAAGTGCAACTTTTTCCTGCTGGAGAGAGCGAAATGTGGAATCTATCAATGCGACTAAATGAATAATGTTGAAGAGGAACTATTTCATTTTTCAGCTGTGTTTCACTTACTGTGAGAGTATTTAAATTCCTGAACCTATGTTCTTGTTGAATGTTCTTCAGTATATTTTGGGATGTTTTCCACTGTAAGTAATAAAGGTTGTTAATAAAATAATCGGCTATCTGGTTGTTTAAATATCTGTAATTGTTCATGTGTCTTGAAAGAAGTGTCATCTAACTGTAACTCTTCATAATGCATGTACACAATGTATTACTCACTCACAAGTGATAATCCTGCTCCCTAGGGATAGTTTAGGTAGCTAGTTTCTTTTTCTTGTTGTCTATGATTGGGATGCTAGTGAGTCTAAGACGTGAGGTAAGAACCTGAGCATCATATTGTGACTGCTACTCACATCTTATCACCCTGGATGGTTAATTAGGCACTTGCATATCATACATTAAGTCAAAAATACAAAAAAAAACTCGGTGGACGGGCCGCAACTGGTAAAACCTTTGTTTTGTTACTTTGACCTATGGTAGCCGGACCTCAAACCGGGCTGATTCCCTATACCGAACAGTCAACGGGCTAGTTGGGAACATTGGCTGGGGAGAATCCCTTACTGTTGCTACCTACGAATTTCTGGGCCACAACAATTTTGGCGCTAGAAGGAGGGCCGCCAGTGTATGGATGGCCGAGGAAACCCGTTTTCCTGAGAATATTCCACTAGTAATAGTTCTGAAAGCAGTGGGTTTCATAATCCAATTCCAGAAGAAAGAGAACATCTATATTCTGTTGGCAATGAAATTGTTAATGATTTGAGAAGACACACCAGGGCATATGTAAAGAAGATTGGAGGATTTCCAATCATCCCTGAACTTCCCAGAAGAGAGTATAAAAAGAAGGATCATCCTAAAGCGGAAGGATCAGTGTTGGTTGGAGACTGGGAAGAGCTTGTAGAAATAGCCTTACAGGAAGTTGCGCTACCTTTGAATCAAGAACGCCCAGAAACCCCTCATAGTTCTCCTTCTCATACTTCAGTTGGTTCACCTCCTCACTCTCCACCCAGAATCATGGCTGGCGTAAACATAAACTAACCACCTAACCCACCAAATCCGCCACCTGCATGGAGAGCTAGATCACCCTTAAACCTGACCCCTCCGTTACATGATTTGCCTCAATTCTTTGAGAAGTTGCTGCCTAAATTCGACCCCAATGAGAAGATACTAGTGGATGATCATCTACAGATTTTTTACTTGGAAATAGAAGGATTAAGGGCTGGGGAGCATGAAGATGTAGTCTGTAGACTATTCCCGCATACCCTTAAAGGAGCTGCAGCATCATGGTACTTTGGGTTTCCTGCTAATTCTATCCCTGATTGGGATACCTTCGAAAGAATTTTCAGAAGTATGCAACTCAAAAAACTCACGCGGCTCTCATGAAAGGGCTGTGCGCATTGAAGAAAGAAAGAAAAGAAAAGGTGCACAGTTTCACACAAAGGTTTGCAGCCTATCTCAAGAATTTCTCTGAAACGGATAGACCTTCAGACAAAGTTCTGATTGAATATTATACTTCATCTTTAGGCCTTGATATGGCCATGTTTGCCAAAGGCAGGGCCAATCCTACGTTGACGAAAACCTATGAAGAGGCTGAAGTAGTGGAAGCTGAAAGAGAGAGTATTGAATAATATCCAAAGCAGTCAGGAGAAAAGGGTGTGGGAAGAAAATCCTTATTGTTTACTAATCCTAAGGAATAAAAGTCGCCAGATTTGGAAAATATGGCCAAAATGATGCAGAAAATTTCCAACAAAATCATAGATATGGAGAAAGAAAAGGAAGCACAAAAATTATATAAGCCATATTATAAGAAAAGAGAGGATAACCATCAGTCTCAACCTCCTCCTCACAATGATGCATCTATGAATTTAACAGAGGTAGGCTTGGACAATTTTTGCAATTTCCACCAAAAGCCACACTCTGAAAAGAATTGTCCTCAATGGATAAATTCGATGACATTGGTCATGAATCAACTGTTAGATTCTAGATTAACAGAAGAGGGAGAAGAAGAAAGAAAAGAAACTTATACTTCTACTTATACTAAAGAACAGGAAGAAGAAACCATGGCTTTATGGAATTCTATCTCGTTATTTGAAGCTGAAGAAGAAAAGACTTAGGGGTACAAGGACATTGTGGAAACCAACGTAGCCACAAGGAGCGAAGGGACGATTAAAGAAGACAGTCTTATACTCTTGAATATTAAGAGGCTGCAGAGAAATGTTAAGAAGAAATTTCAAAATAAATCCTTGGCTGATAAAATTCCAGAATTCACTATTACTAGCCAAAATCCTAGACAAAATGATACAACGGCCAAGCCAAATGAAGATAAGGAGAATGCTAATAAGCCTCATCCCACAGAACAACAGATGGATTATGACATTGTGGAGGATTTAAATAAGATAAAGGCGAATGTTCCACTATTCGAAATGTGCAAAGTGCCATAGCAAAAAGAAAAGCTGTTGAGAGCCCTTGAAGCATCAGATGAGAAGATGCCCACTAACAATCAACCAGAAGAAGAAGAAGAGATTGGAGACACCAGTAGTGGAGGTAAGTCCAAGTATAAGCATCCACCTTTCCTCCTTACTTTTGAAATATTTAACCACAATGTACATAATTGCTTGGTAGATTCAGGGGAAACTGTTAATGTCATGCCGATATCTATCTGTAAAAGATTCAATTGGAAGCCTAAGCCATCCCCGTGGAGAGTAGTTCAGTTGGACAGGACAGATGTGAAGGTAATTGGTGAGATGGAAGATGTCCTAGCCCATCTGGCTTCAAATGATAAAGTATGCCAGGTCATTAATATCGTGGTGGCTGATATACCATATGCGTACGGACTTATCCTTAGCAGAGATTGGTCGGCCAAACTTAATGGATATTTTGCTTCTGATTGGTCACATCTGTGGTTTCCATACAAAGGAAGCCCGAATCAGATTAAGATTTTAAGACAGCCTCATATGAAATATAACATCACTCAGCTGGATGAGAAGAATGTACCAGTGGATTCTGTCTTGGGAAACTATTTTATTGAGCTAGAACCTGGGAATTATCAAGTGGAAGAAGCCAGCAACACATATGACACCCATCCTGATCTCCTTTGATTCTCACAGGCTGATGAGATTGACTGTAAAATAGCAGACTTAGTAGTAGGAGTAGATTCGTTTTCAGTGGTTAATGAATTTTGGAATTTATTTTTCGATGGCTCTAAGACATTAGAAGGGTCATGGGATGGTTGTGTCCTGATTGACCCACAGAAGAATAAAAATTTCCTTTCATGTAGATTAGAGTTTGAGTGTACTAATAACACAGCTGAGTACGAAGCACTGGTGCAGGGACTAAAGAAGGCAATTGAATTAAAGGTAAGTAATCTAAATTTTTTTGGAGATTTTGAAATTATTGTGAAACAAATCTGAATCAGATACATTGTGTTTCTCCTCACTTAAAGGCTTACCAGAATGAGGTATGGGATTTGTTGAAATATTTTAATGCATTTAACATTATTTCAATTCCAAGAATTGAAAATGCAGCTGCTGATCTGTTGGCCACATCAGCCGCTAGACTCATACCCACTAATAATCGATGCTCTGTTCAACTGCTTTTCAGGCCCTCTATACCTGATATGATTACGAACCTACAAGTGTTCGATGATGACCAGCAGATCATAGAATGTTTAACGAATGACGAAGTATTTAAAGGAGCGATCATAGATGATGACGAGCATCAGGATGAGATGAAATACGATAATTTCATTCCTAAAGGAGTCAGAACGTTGGAAAAAATGTTCGATTTAAATGAAAAATTCAGAAGAACACCCAACATGAAGACCCACAGCTCATCTCTGCAGTTTGAGTTTATTAATTTAGGGACTAAGACAAATCCCAAATTTGTAAATCTCGGCAAGTGTTGTTCGCCTGCAGAAAGAGATAGATTCATCAGTATGTTTAAACAATATAAAGATGTTTTCACATGGACATATGAAGATTTGAAAACATATGACACCAGCATCATCAAACATGTCATTCCCATTAAATCACGTGTCAAGCCATATCAGCAACCATTGAGAAAAATGCATCCAAAATTGGAGCCGCTGATTCAGAGTGAAGTAAAGAAATTATTGGATGCTAGAATCATCTTCAAAGTCAGACACTCTGAGTGGGTATAAAATTTGTTACCAGTAAGAAAAAAGTCTAGAGAAATCAGGCTCTGCGTGGATTTTAGGAACTTGAATTGTGCTTCCGATAAGGATAACTACCCTGTGCCGCTGATGGAGCAAAAGCTGTAAATGGTCTCTGGTTCTGAATTGTTTTCATTATTAGACGGTTTCTCTGGCTACAATCAAGTATTGGTAGCCGAAGAAGATAGATCGACGACAACGTTCAGAACCAAATGGGGAACCTTTTCCTACAGAAGAATTCCCTTTGGGCTGATAAATGCTGGAGCAATTTTTCAAAGGGCTATGGACATATCTTTTCGTGGATTGATTGGTCGAAGTGCTGTAGTATACCTTGATGACATTACAATATTCTCGAAGAAAAAAGAAGAGCACGCATTTCATTTAAAGAAAATTTTCAAACACTGTCGAAAATATGGCATTTCCCTCCATCCTAATGTTAGAATAATCAAACCCGTAGTATTACCCACTTAGACATTAATTCATTTATTTTTGTCTTATTTGCCTAGTTCATGAGTCCCACCATGTGCAAGTTACTAATTGCCTATCCATAGAGGTCAAACTTGCCATCTTTGACTCATGTAGCGCTTGGGAAAGCCTTAGGAATCAAATCTGCTTTATTCCTGGCCTCCTAGGCGCCCTTCTACTTTTTCTGCTTTATTGCCTGCTTTTTCAGTGTTTTAAGGCACATAGGAAAGCAAGACTAGGTGAGGTGAACTTGTTTTTTGCCCCTTTCATCCTCCACTCTTTCCTCCATGGAAAAGCATGTATGAGCTTCCATTCCACCACTCATTAGCTTCCCCATGCGCCCTTGCCAATTCATCAGCCTCATGATAGATTTGGGATCAGCTTTTTACACATATGGGGGATTTGCCTATTTTGGGTAAGCCTGCTTTATGCTAGTTTTGGATGCCTCCTTATGCATTTGATCTCTTGATGTATTCTATATATTCAGAAACCTATGTTATTACAGGGTTGGCTATTGTACACCCAGTTAATATAATTTTTTGTTACAGCTCCATATTCAGTCTCCATTGTTAGCAATTTTGCATGATCAATTGATAACTGATGTGGGTAAAATTAATCTACTGCTGGCCTGAATTTCTACATGGTATCAAAGCCATTGTAGGTTGTTACTCTCCTTCAAAAATTGTTTTGCAGGTTCGACATCAAGACTGGGATCCTTCTACTGACAGCCGGGACATATTTTCTAAAGCTATGGATTCACAGAAAACTATCTTAAATCCCTTCAACTATTTTGAATGGAAAGCAGAGATGGAGATCTTGTTGAGAGCGAAAGGCCTCTACAGGGTGACTATGGCTACAGAAGCAGATCCCAATGCTGCTGCAGAGAAGATCAAATGGCACAATCGGAGAGATGAGGCCTATGGCCTCCTATATCTCAATATTTCCCGAGACCTCCTTTTCCATCTCGATGGATTAAATTCACCGGATCAAGTATGGGAGAAGATTTCTGATCTTTTTGGAAAGACAGATGAGATGAG
>LPNX010227879.1:494550-632267 GCA_001517045.1 Pseudotsuga menziesii
GGGATTCGAGGGTGGATTCAAAAAGAAAAAATAAAGCTAAAAATCCACCTGAGCAAAGAAGAGACAAGAAGCAGTGTCTAGAGGATCAACAAGGTCCCGAGAAAAATACCCAGAAGAAGAAAAACAAAGGTGAAATGAACAAGTGCTCATACTGCAATAAGGGCAATCATACTGAAAGCTCTTGTATGAAAAAGTAGATAGACATGCTAACTCAACTGCTGGAGAAGAATGGCATCTCCCTTCCAAAAATCTCAAAGAAGAGAGAAGGAGGATCAAGTTTCGATGACAGAGATAGAGTTCATGCTCTAGTTGCTGGCACATCAAGCTCACCCAGTTTTATCATAGATTCTGGATCTTCAAGACACGTGGTTTCGACTAAGAAGGCCTTCTCCTCACTGGATATGTCGAAAGGACCATCTATTGTACTGGGAGATGACTCTCTCACTGAAAGCAAAGGCAAAGGAAGGATAGATCTTGATAATGGTAAGTTCAGCAATGTGCTGTATGTCCCTGGACTCGCCTCCAACCTCCTGTCAGTGTACCAGATGACCCACACCGGGTCTCCTAATAAATTCATATTCTCCCCCAATGAAGTTGAGATCACAGAAATCTCAAGTGGTAGAGTCATTGCAAAAGGAGTAGTGAATCATGCTCAAAAGGTATACATGTTTTCACACTTCCTACCTTACTCAAACCCCTGTGCTCTTCTTATCCATGCTAATGAAGCTAGCAAGCTATGGCATGAAATATTTGGCCATCTAAATTACAAGTATCTATCTGATCTTAGTGAGAAAGATATGGTGATAGGGCTTCCCAAGATAAAATTTTGCAAAGGAGTCTGCGAAGGCTGTATCCTAGGAAAACACCCAGAGCATAAGTTTGAGAAAGCTAGTCACGAGAGAACCTCTGCACCCCTCGAGTTGATTCACAGTGATGTTTCTGTCCCTTTCCCTCATATGTCCATGAGTTAGGCCAAATATGCATTGACCTTTATTGATGATTTTTCCAGGTATTGTTGGGTTCACTTCATGAAACACAAGTCTGAAGTTTTTGGCCTATTCAAAGTCTTTAAGGCTTTGGTTGAAAACCAGTGTGGAAGGAAGCTCAAGGTCCTCAGATCTGGAAATGGTGGTGAGTATGTCAAGTCTAAGTTTATTAACTATTGTGTAGATGCAGGTATTCAGATGCAGCATTCTATCCCTTACACACCACAACGAAATGGTGTTGCTGAGAGGAAGAACAAATCATTGAAGGAGATGGCAACATGCATGATGGAGGCCAAAACTTTGCCACCAAAGTACTGGGCCGAAGCTATCAACTGTGCAGCCTATATTCAGAATAGGGTTCCTTACAAATATTTTGATGGCATGACTCCCTTCGAAGCATGGAGTGGGCACAAGCCAGATGGGACCCATTTTAGGATTTTTGGCTCAAAGGCATGGGCTAGAATCTCGACAGAGAAGAGGAAGGATTTGCAGCCCCAAATCCGAGAGTGTCTTTTTGTTGGATAATCTAAATATTCAAAAGGGTACAAGTTGATAAACTTTAGCACAAACAAATCCTTCATTGAAAGGTGTGTTCAGTTCGAAGAAGAACCCCTTCCAGAAGTGGAAATTGGTGAAGCCTTTTCACCACCTGAACCTCAAGAAGTAAGTAAAGAGTTTGTTGAACATGCTGATTCTGATTTTTCTGATGGAGATGAGTTTATTGTAGACCCAAAAATCCCCACAAGGCCTAAATGGGTAGCCAAGACACTACATGCAGCAGGTGAGCTAGCTGGGGATCCCAATGACCCAAGGAGGACTAGATCTCAATTTGAGAGTGGTCTGTGCATGAAGGATCCTATGTTTGCTGAAAAATTATATTTGATGGTGGAGTCTGATCCTCAAACATATGAATAAGTAGAAGGATATCCAATATTGCAAGCTTCCATGAAGGAGGAGTTCAGTTCACTCCAGAAGAGCAACACATGGGAGCTAGTGGATCTTCCTCCAGGGAGAAAACTAGTACAATGTAAGTGGGTCTATAAGACCAAATTTTATTCTGATGGTTCACCACTAAAGTAAAAGGATATATTGGTAGCTAAAGTCTACTCACAAGTTCATGGCAATGATTACAATGAGACCTTTTCCCCAGTGGCAAAAATGGACTCCATCAGGCTAGCTCTAGCCATTGCAGCCTCAAGGCAATGGGAGGTACACCACATGGATGTAAAATGTTCCTTTATGAATGGAGATCTCACTGAGGAGATATATATGCAGCATCCTCAAGTTTTTTCTACTAACCCTTCTCTTTTGTGCAGGTTGAGAAAGTCATTGTATGGGCTAAAGCAAGCCCCCAGGGCTTGGTATGCCAAGATAGATAGCTTCTTGCTATCTCTGAATTTTTTTCGGTGCAAATCAGATACAAATGTCTATTTGAAGTCTATTAATGGTTCATTAATGATAATTGTGTTATATGTTGATGACCTCCTCATTACAGGATGCTCACAGGCTGAGATTGCTTCCTTAAAAGGAGCTATGAACCAAGCCTTCTCCATGACAGGTTTGGGGCTCTTAAGTCAATTTCTGGGGCTTGAGATTGCTCAAACCAAAGCTGGAATAAAGGTGCACCAGTCCAAGTATGCATTGGATTTTCTGATCAAATTCAGAATGCAAGACTGCAAAGCAAGCAAAACTCCTTTCCTTTCAGGAGTAAAGCTGGAGGAAGATGATTCTCCACCGATGGTAAACAATACACTGTATAGACAATTGATTGGATGTTTATTGTATTTGACACATACTCGACCTGATATTTGTTATGCAGTAAGTGTGGCTTCTATATTCATGGATCAGACTCATGAGATCCATTGGAAAGCAGCCAAAAGGATCCTTAACTTTGTTCAGGGAACAAGGACACATGGGATCTTCTATAAGGAAAAATCTGATCTTGATTTGAATGGATTTACTGACAGTGATTGGGCAGGTGATAGCACAAACAGAAAGTCCACTTCAGGGTATGTGTTCATGCTTGCAGAAGGGCCAATCAGCTGGTCAAGCAAGAAACAGAGTGCCATTGCACTCTCATCTACAGAAGCTGAGTACAAAGGAGTTGTTAATGCAGCAACTCAGTGTTTATGGTTGCAGGGTTTACTTGGAGAGTGTGGTTTCGAACCTGAGTACTCAACTACCATCTACTGTGATAACCAGAGTACCATTCAAATCTGAAAATATCTAGTTTATAAGTAGAGAACCAGACACATTGAGATTCACATGCACTACATCAGAGAGCTTGTGCATGATGGCACCATTCACCTACTCTTCTGTTCATCTTCAGAACAGGTAGCTGATATCTTCACCAAAGAATTTTGTGAGAAGACCTTCAGTAATCTCAAATCACTGCTGGGGATTGCTGATCATGCTGTAAAGGCATGAGTGGAGACAATATTCTACAATTTTGTTTTACAGTCCATGTTTAAGGGAGGATTTTCCCAAGTTGGTTTTTCCTCTTTCCTTGTTTCATGTGGACTTGCAGTATGTAAAAGGGTGACTAAGCCTTGTTTCTAGGCCCTATATTTTTTATTTATTACTCATAAATTCAGGCTTAAGGGGGGGTGTTAGAATAATCAAACCCATAGTATTACCCACTTAGACATTAATTCATTTATTTTTGTCTTATTTGCCTAGTTCATGAGTCCCACCATGTGCAAGTTGCTAATTGCCTATCCATAGAGGTCAAACTTGCCATATTTGACTCATGTAGCACTTGGGAAAGCCTTAGGAATCAAATCTGCTTTATTCTTAGCCTCCTAGGCGCCCTTTTGCTTTTTCTGCTTTATTGCCTGCTTTTTCAGTGTTTTAAGGCACATAGGAAAGCAAGACTAGGTGAGGTGAAATTGTTTTTTGCCCCTTTCATCCTCCACTCTTTCCTCCATGAAAAAGCATGTATGAGATTCCATTCCACCACTCATTAGCTTGCCCATGTGCCCTTGCCAATTCGTGAGCCTCATGACAGATTTGGGATCATCTTTTTACACCTATGGGGGATTTGACTATTTTGAGTAAGCCTGCTTTATGCTAGTTTTGGATGCCTCCTCATGCATTAGATATCTTGATGTATTCTATATATTCAGAAACCTATGTTATTATAGGGTTGTCTATTGTACACTCAGTTAATATAATTTTGTGTTACAGCTCCATATTCAGTCTCCATTGTTAGCAATTTTGCATGATCAATTGATAATTGTTGTGGGTAAAATTAATCTACTGCTGGCCTGAATTTCTACACCTAAAAATTGTGTGTTTGCTATCACAGAGGGAAATTTGTTGGCTCACATAGTTTCAAAGACAGGAATTTCTATTGATCCAGAAAGAATCAAGGCCATTGAGCAAATCCCCTTGCCCCATAATAAGAAAGGGATGCAATATTTTATGGGAACTATAAATTTTGTTCGAAGGTTCGTACCTAATTTTTCTCAAACTGTCGAACCATTTCAGCAGATGGTGAAGCAAAATGCACGGTTCAAGTGGACAGAGAGTGAAAAGAATGATTTCAGCCAAATTAAGACTACTGTTGCACACACACCCTCCCTGAAAAGCCCAAACTTTGATAGAGACTTTATTATTTATAAATTTGCATCCGATGATTCACTGGAAGCTGTGCTTATGCAAAAGGAAGATGGGGGGGATGAATTCCCAATAGATTTCATGAGCACTAGTCTTCAAGGCACTGAATTGAACTACCCAGTCGTTGACAAGCAGGATTACGCAGTATTTAAGGCAGTGAAACAATTCAGGACTTATATTTTGAAGAATAGAACCAAGGTAATAGTCCCATACCCAGCTGTAAGATCCCTTCTCATACAGAAAGAGTTAGGAGAAAGGAGGGGTAACTGGGTAACAGCTCTTCAAGAGTAGAACCTTGAATTCAAGCCAGCTTCTATAGTGAAAGGTCAAGGGTTGTGCAAACTGATGAACAAAAGTGGCAACAATGAAGAACAAGCCTGGGAGGATGAGGCCGAGTTACAGGTAATGGATGTATGTCCTTTATTTATAGCTCCCGAGTCTTGGTACAGAGACCTTGTGCATTACCTGTAGGCAGGGCTGTTACCAGAACATTGGAATTCCAAGCAAAGAAGAGCGCTACATATTAAATCAGCATCTTATCAAATTGTCGAAGGAATATTGTTCAGAAAGAATTATGACGGGGTTCTTCTCAGATTCCTAGAAAAGGAAGATGCGAAGAAAGCAATGACAGAGTTGCATGATGGGCCTGCTGGGGGACATTATTCAGGAGACACTACAGCCCACAAAATTCTCAAGGCAGGTTATTATTGGCCTACACTCTTCAAATATGCACATGCACATGTCAGGAGATGTGACATCTGCCAAAGGTGTGGTGGGAGACAACCTAAAGCAGCAGCACCCCTAAAGCCTGTGATGATCATAGAACCATTCGAGCAATGGGGGTTGGATATTATTGGAGAAATAAAACTGAATTATTCTCTCCAACACAAATACATTCTGACTACGACTGATTATTTCACTCACTGGGTTGAAGCTGTCCCACTGCACAAGATTAATGAAGACGAGGTCATTAGCTTCCTGCAAGACCACATCATGACCAGGTTTAGAGTTTCAATATCGTTAGTCTTTGATAATGCTAAGAATTTTTCATCTATTAAATTGACTGCTTTTGCTCATGATAAAGGGATTAAATTGTCTTATTATGCTAACTACTATCCACAAGGAAATGGCCTGGCTGAGTCCTCTAACAAAAATTTGATTAGAATTTTAAAGAAGACTGTGATAGAAAACCAGAGGAGTTGGAACTCAGCATTACCAAATTCCCTATGGGCTGATAGAGTCACCCCCAAGTCTGCGATAGGAGTGTCTCCATATACCCTGGTCTATGGTAAAGAAGCTATTCTTCCTCCCAATATCATGCTACCATCTTCCATACTAGCTCAAGAGTCTAGAGGGTCTGATGATGAAGTTTTACAACTAAGAATATATAATCTCCTGAAAGCAGAAGAGGCTAGATCTAAAGCCAAAGAATGCTTTAAACAACAACATGAGTGAGTTAAGAGATGGTTTGAAAAGCATAAAGCTGGGACAAAAGAATTTGAAGTAGGAGACTTAGTCCTCATATGGGACCACCCCCATGATGAGAAGGGAAAGCATACCAAACTCCAACAGTTGTGCGTAGGCCCCTTTCAGATTGCAGCCAAGCTTGGTCCTTCTACTTACAAGTTGGAAGATCTGCAGGGGTGGGAGGAGAACCTACCGGTAAATGGTTTGGTTCTCAAGCCTTATCTTTCCTGAGTTGTTTGATTTCTTCTGTCTTGTGTATAAATAATCCATCTGGTAGTCTTTTGAGTCATGATTTTCAGTTTGCTTTAGTTTGATTTTTCTTGTTTTCAATAAAGGGGATGAACCTACGGTTGCATGGGGAACATCAGAATTTTTGGGAATGATAAACAATTTAGTGATCAGACTGTGAGTTGCTGTTTATATTAAATATTTTCTTCCAGCTTAGTCGTTTTCTTGAATAAATCTGTGTGCATTGAAGTCCTGCTTAATCCATGTGTAATAAATCGGATTCAGAGAGTCTAGAACACTATGTTGGGGCTCCACCCACGTCGCATTTAAATTGTTCTAAGGAGCGACAGCAGAAGACCCATGGAAAGGAGCAAGGTGAATAGTATGTTAAACATAAATGATCCCATGCCAAGAAACAAATTCCTAAAGGCAAATAAAGAGTAAAAACTCCTATGAAAGCATCATAAATCAAAGCAGGTGCTGAGTCATAAGTACTAAATTGCCAAAAGATCCTCTCTGTCCGTGAGCTGAAACTTGAAGTACACCACTCACACAAAATGACACTATGGGATAGAGGATCCTGAATTAAAATTCAGTAAGAAAGGCGTACATGAGGACTCACATGAAAAGGGACAAAAGTACAAAATCACAAAAAGTGCTGAAATGGCATGGGAACGAGGAAGAAACGAATATTTATGTTTACCATGTGCTACAATCCTGTGGTGTCCAAGCTGTCAGCTACCTAAAGACAAAGGTAATTATTAAAACTCATTTTCTGGCCTCAACAGAGTTATCTAGACTTGAAAATCTTGGTTTCCACTCTCCCAAATTGGACTATTATCAATGATTGAAGGTACACACATCCGGCATTCGAGAAATCCAGATAGCTGGAAGAATTCGATACAATGCATTTGTTGTTAAACAGTCTGTCACTCAAATATTGATCGCCCAGAGATCTAGGTTCACCAGGTAATCACCAATTGTTGCAGTTGCAACTATTCTCCCCAAATTTCTTAAATTTTGGACCCCTCCTCATGATTTTGCTTTGGTCATTGAATCCTTTGAGTTGTTGGTCTATGTTTTAATTTTTAATTGCGTTTGAGTTCATGGTGAGTCGCAGCTTTTAAGCTTGTTGATGAAACCAGTTGTCTTTGCTATGGTCGTCGTTGCGAAGGTATGACAGAGTCTCTGTCCGATGTTGATTTGAAGAGCTGTCCAAAACACTTAAGTCATTTTTGTTAAATCGGTGGCTGATAGCCTTTTCCCATCCGCCGTTGCGGCTCCCAAACTGTTTTGCCATCCAAAGCGTGAAAAGCTCCGATTGCCGATGCATTTTATCCTGATTAAGCCATGTACCCGAATCTGTTTCTCATCCTCCGTTGCGGATGGGGAAGCCCTTTGTCTTCCGAAACATAAATCTGTCTGACTTTCGACGTGCCTCGCATGGCTCTAGCCTTCTCTTTTCCACCGTTGCATCTCTCAAAGTATTTTGGCTTCCGAAGTACAAATCCGTCCGACTTCTTATTAAATCCTCTCTTGCCCGCGTTTCGCTTGTCCGTAAATTGTGCCTTTTCCACCATTGTGGCTGGGAAAGCCTTTTTGCCTCCGATGTTATTTCCTTCCGACTGTCGACTTTAAGTTTTCCTGCCAATGAGTTTCCTGTTGACTGTCGTAGGCTAGGTTTGTCAACCCCATAGGTGGTGCGCCTTGCCATTTCCTTGTGGAATAGTCGTTTCAATTGGTAATATATGTTGTTTTTGAATCATGCTTGTCGATTTGATTGAAGGCGGTTTTGAGGAGATCGGTCAATCTACCATTGTGCAGAGAAAGATGGACCATTTTGGTAAAAGTATAACTGAAACCAGGGGAATCGCTAGGAGGGCGAGGGGAGTAAAAGACAAAATCCAGAGCTATAAATGCGCGGACCTAAAAACTGATCAGTTACCTAGTGGTTCATGACTGCATACAGACAAGATAGAGGAATGCAAAACATTTGGGACACTGAAAGATCATGCGTCTGGGGAAAACTGAAGCATTTTGGAATTGTAGTTGAATATTTGAAAGTAGGATTTAGAAAGGGATTTTTCCCTGAGAAAATTTGTAAACTCTTTTGCTTATAAGAGGAACTACTTCATTTTACAGTCAGAAAGTGCAACTTTTGCCTGCTGGAGAGAGAGAAATGTGGAATGTATCAATGCGACTAAATGAATAATGTTGAAGAGGAACTATTTTGTTTTTCAGCTGTGTTTCATTTACTGTGAGAGTATTTAACTTCCTGAACTATTTCATTTTTCATCTATGTTTCATTTACTATGAGAGTTTTTATGTTCTTGTTGAATGTTCTTCAGTATCTTTTGGGATGTTTTCCACTGTGAGTAATAAAGGTTGTTCATAAAATAATCGTCTATCTAGTTGTTTAAATATCTGTAATTGTTTGTGTGTCTTGAAAGAAGTGTCAGCTAACTGTAACTCTTCATAATGCATGTACACAATGTATTACTCACTCACAAGTGATAATCCTGCTCCCTAGGGATAGTTTAGGTAGTTAGTTTCTTTTTCTTGTTGTCTGTGATTGGGATGCTAGTGAGTCTAAGATGAGAGGTAAGAACCTACGCATCACATTGTGACTGCTCCTTGCATCTTATCACCCTGCATGGTTAATTAGGCACTTGCATATCATACATTAAGTCAAAAATACAAAAAAAAACTCGGTGGACCGGGCCGTAACTAGTAAAACCTTTGTTGTGTTACTTTGACCTACGGTAGCCGGACCACAAACCGGATGGATTCCCTATACCAAACAGTCAACGGGCTAGTTGAGAACATTGGCTGGGGAGAATCCCTTACTATTGCTGCCTATGAATTTCGGGGCCACAACATAACCAACATTAACTTCTGTTATTAAATCCACTTCTACACCCACAAAGCTCATTTCTACTCTACAACTGACCTTTTTGAATTCGGATTTCCACATTTCTCCCATTCACCTTCTACTGTGGGATTTATAATTGGAAGCCTAACATCTATAAAAAATCATTCATCCATACTTCTTCCTTGCGCATTCTTCCTTTCCCCCTTATGCTACACACTATAGGAATCAAAATCTTATCACACAACATAATCCTTTTATCCCCTTTTCTGCTTTCCACATTCTTCCATGGGGATCATGGATCCCGTAAATAGTGTATTTAATTACTTAACCATTCCCTTTTCACTTTCTGTATTCTGTATTCTGCTATGTCATTTGCAGATGACAGAAAATATTACCTTCCTTACAACTTTGTCTTTCCTTTCCGCTTTCCTTTATGTGGATCGCAGAGCATGTAAGCTTAATGTTCTTAAGACTCAACCCTTCCTCTCGCATTTTTTGCCTTCTGCTATGTGGATAATATTTCATGGAAGTATTAACATTCATCAAAATTCCTTTTTCTTTTCCACCCTCTGTTTTCTACTGTGCAGATCACAGATCGCAGAAGTATTAACATTCATCATACTTCTTTTTCTTTTTCACTCTCCACTGTCCATTGTGTGGATCACGGATCTTGGAAGTCTTAACATTTTCACCACTTAATTTCCTAGGAATTCCATAGGCCTTCCTACCCAAGGTTTTTCTCCTAACCTTTTAGTGCAACTATAACATGAATAAGTATACTTGCAAAACCTCAAAGGGATCCCGACTTTAAGCCATTTGAGTTACTTAAACCAGCTTAGACTTGGGTTTTTTGGAGGTGTGTATTGGATGGTTTCTTAAGAACCTCAACAACCAAACCTTGATTTGCATTTTTTACTCCCTTAGGAAATTAAAGCATTACAGAAGACTTCACTTAAATAGGGAAAACCTAGGAGAGCACATTGGATTCCCTATCAGGGGTTCCTTAGGTTGGTTTTAACAGCAAAAATTAGGTAGTATCCTTGTAAAACTTTAAAGGAACCAATTCACACTGCTTGAGAAACCAAAATAACCGAACACAAGTTACAATAACTAAAATATGGTGTAAATGCATTTTATATTCAGTGATTTGTGCATCCCATGCAGTTGTAACCATTCCCAATAGACCAAGATTACTTCTCCTATGAGAATGAAAAAACCTAAAGCAGGGCATCAATGATGGTATAATCCTACTTAGGAGATAAATTATTGTTTTGTAGAGTTGGAATGATGAGATTCAAGTTGCGGAGGAAATTGATCCTTCCATTGATCAATTTTAGCAAAGATTATAGTGTAAACATCATAAATCCCTGATAGATCCGTGGTCAATATTTGTAGATCAATGGTTAAGAATAATTTCACAGAATGAGGTAGCTCTCAAGGTAAGTACTAAAAAACATAAGTGCTCATGGACAAGGCATATTTATGATCAACAACAGAGATAAGTATTTGAGAAGATCAACTACTATGAGTTATTTCTTGTACTCAACTAGCACAAATTAATAAAATACTAGTGTGCATGAAATTCTTATCAAATCCTCCTTATGGTGTTTGGGGTCCACAATTGATCTAGATCTGATGGTCCTTAGGTATTTTACACGTTCAACAAGTAAGGGAGTTAACGACAGAGAGGTGCATGAAATTCTTATCCATCCTCCTTATGGTGTTTGAGATCCACCATTGATGGTCCTCAAGGATTTTTCACATTCAATAAGAAAGGGAGTTAATAGCGAAAAGGTGTGCAAAATTATTATCCATCTTCCTTATGATGTTTGAGATCCACCGTCGATCCAGATCCGATGGTCCTCAGGGATTTTGTACATGCAACAAGAAAGGGAGTTCACAACGGAGAGGTGTATGAAATTCTTATCCATACGCCTTATGGTGTTTGAGATCCACCATCGATCCAAATCCTACAGTCCTTGAGGATTTTACATGTTCAACAAGAAAGGGAGTTAACAACATAGAGGTGCACAAAATTCTTATGAAAACTAGTTCACCACATGCTTGCATCCTCCCTTTGTTGAGCGTTAGAGGGGCCATAGGTCGGGTTGTTTAAAATTAGTAGTTTGGATAAAGTTGGAGCCAACTAAATCACACATCATACTACATAAAGACAGTATACCAAGGCATGGCATCCTAATCATAGTACACTTATAATAAAAATAGTGTGGAACTGAAGAACTACCAAAGGATACTTATATGAACACACACACACACACATTTTACAGCAATACTTTCATCAACAACCTAAGGCATTATCTTTACAACAATACATGTAAATTATAGAGATATACATCTACAAACATGCCCTAAGCTCATTAGTCAAAATAAATGATGCACTAAGCTGGTAATTCCTTACAAAGCACTAATACATGATATTATTCTCCATTTACTCTAATACAAGATTCCAACATCCTCAAACATGTTATTAATCAATAGTTATAAATGTTATTAAATCTAAGATGATGGTTCATCATTTCATTGACATTAAACACATATTAAACATGAAAAAACATACCCAGAGTTCAATAAAAATAATAGGAACAATACTCAGTACTGGAACCTGTTGAAATGCAAGCTGCAATGAAAATGGAATAACCATGTTCCACCAATCTATAGATTAGGCAGATATCTCTCTGTCCTTAATCACCCCTTATATAAACTATGCATTCCAAGAGTGGTGACAGTCAAACGCAATTCCAGTTCTCTAGTGAGAAACCTTTCTTAGTACTAAGTGATCATACAGCAAGCAATTCCTTCCTCCATCATACTCAACGACACCCTTCCTCCTAGCATATGCTTCCTTATTTATACTTCTTTGTTTTTCCTAGGTATTTTATTGCCAATGGCCAATTACCCCCAGGAATTTCTTCTCCATTACCTCCTTGATTCCCCAAGGTAGGTCTAGCGCAATACTGACATTCCCATGCTTGGTGTAATTATTCTGAGAATTACCATTCATGTCCCCACTACTGCATGCATAGTTTCCTCATTCAACATTGATTTCCCTATCATTCATATTTTTATTACAAGCATAACATTTCAATTATTCCAGGTCTACCAATCACATTCAAAAATAAAATAGTCTTCTCAAAATTATTACAAATAAATTTTAATACTTGGGAGATATTAAATCCTTTTCCCCTTAATGTAACACTGTCCACTATGTTCTTAGTTGTCTTCCATACTATCAAGAAACAGACCTGGGTAGTTCTTTCATAGGGAATCTTTGAATTCCTAGGTCACCTCCTCTAGGATAAAGTGCTTCCATTGCACCTTAAACCAAGTGATGACTCAGATTCTGAAGCACAATTTATTTCCTTTCCAGAATGCACACAGGTTCCACCTGGAATTCACCCTCTGTGTCCACCTACACCACATTCCAATAAATGATGTGAGTGTAATCATATACATATTTCTTTAGTAATGAAATATGAAAAGAAATATGAATTCTTAAGCATTCTAGAAGAGCCATCTTGTATTCCACAGGTCCAATCCTTTCCAATATTTGGAAGGGTCCACAGAACCATGGTGCTAATTTGGTTTAACTTCCCATCTTTAGGGAGCTCTTTTTGGGCTTGAATCGTAGGTAAACATGGTATTCAACCAAAAACCTGTATTTTTAGGTTAGCATAGCTCTTTTAGCGACCCTGTGCCACCTTCAAATTCTTCTATACTTCTTGAACAGTTTGTTCTATTTCTTGCAACATTTCAGGTCCTATCATCAAATCAGCCACATGGCTATCCCAACTAATAGGGGTAGTACACTTCCTTCCATAGAGTATTTCAAATGGACTCATCTTGGTAGAGGCTTGGTAGACATTATTATATGCAAATTCTACAAGATGCAAATAATCTTCCCGCTTAGTGGGTTTTTCCATGACATACATCCTTAACATGTCCTCAATGACTTGGTTTGATTGTTTTGTTTTCCCATCTATTTCAGGGTGATAGCTAGTGCTAAGGTTTATATTGGTTTCTAACCCTAAAAATAATGACTTCCAAAAGTTGGATATAAACTTGACATCCCAGTCATAAATTACCATTTTTGGCACCACATGAAGTTTAAATATCTCCTTTAGGAATATTTATGCAACATTGACAACCTTATAAGTCAATTTCACAGGTATAAAATGAGTAGACTTGCTTAATTTATCAACAACAACCATAATTGAACCATATGGTTTTTGAGTTAAAGGAAAACCTGTGATAAAATCCAATGATATTACCTCCCATTTCCATTCAGCAATTGGTAAGGGTTGTAACAAACCTGCAGGATGTTGGTGTTCAGCTTTCGCCTGTTGACATTCCAGACATTTATACAGGAATCAACTAGACTTGTCTTTTAACCCAAAAATCCCCCAATCATCTCTCAATGGCCTACACCACCCAAGGACACCATCTCACAACCTTCATATCACTCAATTAGACCCCCACACTCTTAAAATAGCCTAAGGATGAAGAAAAGGGCTTAAAAACCACAAAAAAGAGCCCAAAATAGTATCCCATGAGCTAAAGCCCCCAAAAAGGGGCTAAAACCCTAAAATGAGCTAAAGTTAGGGAAGAAGGGGCTAAAATCCCAAAAAAGAGGCTAAAGCCCTGAACAAGGGCTTAAAACCCTAAAATTCCTTGGAAAATCTGTAAAAGGATGGTGGGGGGTCACTCTCAAAACACTTCTCCCTTGCATATTGTTATAATGCCTGTGGATGCCTTGAGACACATTTGCCTCTCAAGCCACCCATGCTCCCTCTCCTCCATTTCCATTGTTTTGCAGGTTATTGTAGCTTAGGATTTGTTTGCAAGTTTTGGAGGTGGAACCCTAACCCATTGTGTGCAGAGGGGTTCAACCTTGCTAAGTTTTTCTTCTTTCTGTCATTAGTTTTAGTTTACTATTTTGTTCATTACATTTACATTTTATTCTCTGTATTTACCCACTAGCAAAAACCTACCCTTCTATCCTATAGATAGAAGGGAGCCATTCCTGCCCATGTAGTAGGGAGAAATCCTTACTACAGAACTTGCGACCATACTGAGTCGAACCCATAGGATCCTTAGGTTTATTTTTCAAAGTTTTAGTTTATAGTTTTGTTTTTTGCCCTAGTTTAGTTTTCCATTAAATATAGCTTAGATTCTTATTTATTTACATTTCTAGTTATTGCTAATCCTCCTCAAGGCCAATCCAAGCCCATTTGGCCATAGTACCAGTTATTGTTGGACATTCTGTGGTTTGCAAATCACTCAACTATGCAAAAATGATCGAACAAAAGTTCTAAAAATTCACCTATGTTTGGGATCGTTTTCGGCCCAAACAGTTGAGCCATTTGCGAATCTTCTTTCAATTAGGGGTCAGAGCGCCTGTTTCCACAGTGGGTTTTCAACCGTTTGACGTAATTCGTCACAGTTTGATCAGAATCCACTTTGTAAAAATAGGAATTTTATAGGTGCGTGGCCCATTTTTGGGCTTCACTGTTTGCTTTCATAGGGATTTTCAGTGTGGCTCAAGTGCCTCTGTCTAGCACACCATTTCAATTTCAGTTTTAGTTTCTATTTTCAGCAATTTATTTTGTGAACAATGTGTAAATGTCAAGTAAATGATTATGGCTTAATAAAATGAACCTACTCTAACTAAAATCAACTTAAAAACATACTATCTTGCTTCCCCTTCCTCCTCTACTCAGTCATCACCCTCTGGGGTATTCTGGGATATGACAAAGGGAAAGCTCGTATAGATCTAGGAACTCCACTATATTGTTCCAAACCATTAAAATCAGGTGACCTAGAAGGTAGAGGGGGTAGAGAAGGAGGGCTTCTCATGGTGTTAAGCATCCTCCCTGTTGACCAACCTAGCATCTGGGAGGTGACCCGCGGATATATAGATGGGATTAGTCCCATTGTGTTGAGAGCCCAGCACCTTCTCTTGGTTGAAGAGGAATATCAGTGTGAGGTAGACATCTAGTTAGGCTAGCAAACATTCAGGGTTAATCACTGTATTTGTTAACAATTTTTTATTATTTATGCTTGCATACATAACCATAATGACATGAACTCTACCATGATGAATTCATAAACCATTTGCAGCAACCAAATACCAGGAAAACAAACACACAAATACACCATACCAACTAATTAACCGAACTCAGTTCATGACGTTGAGTGAGCCATAAAATTTACTGATTTACACTAAGTAAAAACACCTCTGTAGTCTTTGAGGACATAAGTCCCTGAATACTTCAACTGTGGGACGTACTTGGGCTCTACCCAAAATCTCATTGTGAGGAGTACCACAGGAACCCCAAAGTAGCTGGCCGCTAAGAGGAATTGCCAAGCGAAATGGGAAACGACCCCTTCCGATTGAGTAGAAACACCTATGAGGAACAAGCCAAGCATTGTCTTCTGGTAGTCTTTGTGGCTGAGAGACTACATTCAGCCAATAGGAAGCCACTAAAACTGGGGTCCAAATCTCATTCCCACCAGTTTCATACATAAAATCAAACACAATTGATCCTCCACACTCTTCCTCATGCCTAAGAGGTGAACCACCACCATTCAGAACACTTGATCGGCACCGTCGAAGCCATTCTTAGCAATATCCCACACCATCAGAGGGCCACACAGCCTCTGATTATGATTCAGACCCATATCATTCTTAACTAGACCTCCACACCGCACCATCAAGCCCCATGGCTAGTGCGAACCCGGATCCATTTTCTAGCCTAACCTTAGTAAGTGGACACATGTCCACATCACAACCTGTCACCCACAACCTCCAAAGTGGCACAGTCATGTAGATTGTCATTAGTCAGTTGCCACCACCTATAGTGACCATCCAAACTGTCCCACTTGCAGCACACGGGGGTAGTGGTCCTTCCACACACACTGCTCCTCCTACTACACATGGGGGTAGGGGACCATCCACTTACATTGCCCCTATTGTCATACATGGGGGAAATGTCCCTTCCACTCATATTATCCCACCCACAAAACTTGGGGACATTGGCCCATCCACAATGGTGCCACCACAAGCACCCCTAGCTATGCAGATGCATTATGCACTTGCAAATCCCACCCCCATCAAACCCCCATCCCACATCAACTTGGGATCAAATCTATCCTTCATGGCTCATTTTAACTTACTTGATTTGTCTATATTAACAAATGACCCCATCCACCATCAAGCGTTTTGGCCACCTGTGACAACTAAGCTCCCATTAGACATCCCCAAGTTTGAAGGAAAAGTAGGGGAATGTCCCCAAAACTACATAATGACATTCCATCTATGGTCCTCATCGAGCAGCATCGTAGACGACTCCATTAGGCTAAAACTATTCTAGTGCACCCTTACAAGTGTTGTAGACAAATGGTACATTGAGCTACCACAAGCCAAGTACCCGGACTTCAACTCCCTAGCCTTCATGTTCCTACACTACTTCCAACTCCCAGTCAGATATCACGAGGGAGTGGAGATCCTGTTATCCTGTCACCAAAGAACTACCACTCATATAACTGACCATATCCATGAGTGGTGGCGACATCACATTCTATGCAAAATACAACTTGATGACAGCATCTTCTTGGATTGGTTCCTCGAGACCTTTCCCCACCCATAGAAAAGGACGTTGCATCCAAATATCCCCAATCCAAAGAAGATGCCATATTGAAGGCCCAATAGTTTGGCCTTATTTATGCTCAGTCTGGATATTTGTACACTATCATTCCAGATGCTCCCTGTCTGATTACCTCCTACCGCGATGCACTGGGGACATCCCACACTAGGAAAGGCATCATAGGGTCAGTCTCCCAACAACCACAGCCTCGACTAACACCACCTGCCATTACACCACAACCAAGCAACACTGCTAGTGTTGCTTACCACAACCAAGCTCCAAAATATGCAAGAATGATGTCCCAGTTTGGAGCAAAAAACTCCTAGACACAACCTATGCCATCGTAGCAGGTTCAAGCCATGGCTTGGCCAACACAGCAGTATGTGGGGAAAATCAGTATGGTACCACCACTGAACCTGCTGAATCATTAACAACATCCATGTATAAGAGAATCAACTTGCCTCTCTAGTTACCCCTGTTCCCACACCCTCCTGTATGTAGAATCGCCAATAATACCACAGCTAGAGCTGCAGTCAGCTATAGAATTGTGGATGATTTGGCCCAAACGCCAACTTCCATGTCTGCTCTTGAGGTACTTAAAATTTTCCCAACACAACCGAAATCCTTACTAGCCACCCTAGTGGCAGTAGACCCCTTCGAATCCAAGTTCATCACCTTTGACACGGAGAACAGGGAACCATGCATGCCCTTCACTATCGCCTTTCAAATCTAGGTGTCCATTGAGAATTTGGTTGTGCACCGATGCATAGTGGATGAAGGGGCATCCACGTGTGTCATGTCTACCTTGGTTTGGTAGAAACTTGGATCACCAATTTTGCAACCGTCCTCCACAACTTTGTGGGATTATGATGGACATCTCACTAAATCCCAAGGAATCCTCCCCCATGTCCCCATCACGTTAGCTAGGAAGACAGTGCTGATCGACATAGAATTTGTCAATGATCAACTAGACTACAAACTCCTCCTGCCAATGTTATCCCTACCATCACCACCATTGAGCCACAAGGAACAACCATACATGCCAATGTTGTCCCTGCAACCATTACTATGGTTGACAACACACTAGCCTCCCCACCGTTGAATGTGGGCCCTGGGTTGTTTACTGATCCCACCATGATGACTCCTTTCCCATTAGTGTTGCCACTGCCGACACAAAATGAAACTGCAAACTTGTGCATGGTCTCATCTAGCACCGCTGCACCCAAACAACAATCATAAACGCATCCCCAACCACAACCACAACATCGTCTGTAGCCGCACCACCAATAGCAGCCACAACACCACCCGCAGTAGCAACATTACACACAACCGCATCCCCACATGCAACCAGTCAAGAGTTATGTTGGCTCATCCCCAGTCCATATGATTCCCTTCCTCTTTCCCCCACCTGGTGTCATGAGCAATCCGGTCATGGCCACCTTAAGCCTTCCCAAATTTACATTGGGAATTCCAGTGTGGTATCTTGATCCACCAGCTCAACCAGCAGTTCCCCAGGTTGTATTAACCCTGGTGCAATTGACTGCATTTGAGTCTCACCCTCCACCCAGTCCAGAGAAGCCAACCACTACACCTACACCAGCATATCCCCAACCCAAAATAGCCAGGGGTAAGAATACAAAAACCATCGCAAAGCCACGACAAGTCCCACCTTGTGCCGTCTGTGAGCAACAGGGCCATCCAACTCAGAATTTCCCTGAAATCCCAATGATCCATGTGCATTTAGATGCCATGGATATGAATGAAAACATCCCTATGGTTGAACTCCCAACCACACCAATAGTCAGGAACAAGGCATTGAAAACAAACCATGCTTGCGCCCTTTGCGGCTTGTATGGACATTACTCCCACCATTGCCAATATTTGCCCAAATTTTGAATGGCTCTCGCTGACATTTGTCACCATTCTCTTGAGTCTGAGATCACCTTGATCGAAGAATTTCACCCACCACCTCCTTTCTCAGACACCATGTCCATTTACATGATGTCTAGTTCCCCCGACCAACTCATCCCCATCTCCAATGATGGTCCATCAAATCTATCACTTCGTTGCTTCAGCAACAATGAGGAGATACTTGAATCTCTGACCGCCCTGGAATACCCATGGGATGACATGCACCATTGCTCGTTCTTCCTCCCTGAAGAACTTGTGTCGCAGTCTAACCAGTTTTCCATGGAGGCCAAATATTTCATCCATGGGAAGGTCGACTGGTTCAAGATCCCCATCCCAGCACGAGATGCCTTCGAAGAAGGGAATATGGTGAACATTTCACCAACCATTAAAATCAACATCTCAACCAATTCTGAGATTGTCGAAGAAATCATGCTGGGGGAATCTTTCTCCCCGGAAGAGGTCGATGCCTACAAAGCTCTCTTCCAAGAATTTTGCCACATCTTCACTTAGTTTTACACCGAAATACCTAGACTAGATCCATACATCATGGAGCACCATATTGACACATGGCCTGATGTGGCACCTGTATGCCAAAATCAATGGCCCATCCATCCATCCAAAGTGGCTGTGGTGAAAGCTGAGATAGAGAAGTTGCACATAGTCGGCTTCATTTATCCCATTGCACACACCACTTGGGTTTATAATCCTGTTAAAAAATAGGGTACCATTTGCGTTTGCATGGAATTTCATGACCTCAATGGGGCATGTCCCAAAGACAACTTCTCCACACCCTTCATCGATCAAATCATCGATGCATGAGCCAGACATGAAGCCTTTTCCTTCATGGATGGTTTTTCTGGATATAACCAAATCCAAATCCGGAAAGAATATCGTTACAAGATGGCATTCACAACCACATGGGGCACATTCGTGTATCAATTCATGCCCTTTGGCCTAAAAAATGTTGGAGCCACCTTCCAGCGTGCCATGACACACTGCTTCCACAACCTCATTCACATTATGTTGGTTTGTTTCAACAACCTCATCACGCGGTCGCATAAGTAAACACAACACATAGATGACTTGCGACAAGTCTTCATACGATGTTGCCAGTATGGAATCTGCTTGAACCCGTTCAAGTGTGTTTTCTGTGTCCCCACGGGCCGTCTACAAGGATTCATAGAATGACTGCTGATCCTTGGAAAGTCCAAACGACTTTCCCTCTAACGTCACCCCTTTGAGTGACAACGTTACAACTTGTATTATAGTTTTTCCATTTTTTGTTTTACACATTTTTCAAAATTGAGTCTTATGTATCGTTTCCTCTCATTACTTTAGATGGAGCACACCTCAAACTGTTATATTGTATTCGTATATGGTCTCCGAACCTCGCTTTGGATGCATGGGTAATCTACTCCCCCTCGCATGAGTTGATCCACATCGATGGAATATGCGTGGGCACTGCAACCAACAACTAGGCTAAATATGATGGTGTCAATGGCCTCTTTGTCGCTTCTCTCCAGTTAGACACTCACCATCTCGATATCTTCTTAGACTCCCAGCTTCTTGTTTCTCAATTGAACAACCACTACTGAGTTCACGATCCATGCCTCTTTAGAAAATACTTATGGACTAAACAGATGGTTAGAACATTTGAATCCATCACATTCACACATGTTCCCAAAAACCTCAATAGTGTCGTAGATCAAATGGCTAATGACATTCTAAATTGGCACATTCACAATTGCATATAGGAAACATACAACCACAACATCATGCATAATCATATTAAAAAATACACACAGAATGTAATAATACATCACATAGGCATTTTCATTCCACAGCATCATAAAAATACTCACATAAACCATAAAAGCAAATCCACGTGCATCAAAAATATATATAGATAAATAGATAAGTCGCATGTCCAAAACATGTCCAATACAAAATGAGAAGCCACATATGCTTTCTCAATAGGATATACATGGCAACACAAAAACTCCCAAGTGCACCAATTTACTAGGTGCAGCACCATCAGGTGCTAATTCAAAGTCACCCGGAACCGATTCGAGACACCTCTAACACCTCCGGGCTCAAATTTATATCTCTTTATGAGACCATCATCTCATGTTTAATAAAGTAATTTCAGGACCATTTCCCACAAGTCACCTCGATTTACGAAGCCATGACATGACGATGCAAGTGTCTACGGACCTGTACTTGTATTTCAGGCCACTGCCCATTAAGGAATGTAATTTTATATTTTATTTTGTATTTTTAACACATAGATTATCTTTTCATTTTACTGCACTTTACGCGGACCTATGGACCACTTTCCACAATTTTTTTTTTCTTGCATGTATTTGGCATATAAGTGCCCCAAGACTTGAATTCACATCGCATGTAGTCAGGTTCATCCACCGCAACACACACACATGCTCTCCTAATATCTATCTGAGAGCCACCTCGGTTTGCATGCCTCTACCACATCGAATCACAAACCTTTGCCACGATCTATCCCACATATGTATTGGTATGTTTGAGATCCTTTTGTTCTGTCCATACTATGTGGATGGCCTTTGGACCTCTGTCTACTGTCTCGACATGAGGTATCGCTCATGCCACCGCAATCAGTTGACCACACTGGAGTTGCGTTTAAGTCTTTTCTAACTCCTTAAAACAATGAAAAGATATCCGAGCATAGCTGCTTCCTTTCCTGATCACTAAAGTATAGGAAATGGCATCTACATCGTCATGTTTACCTCCTTTTGTGGACCATGTAGAGCATCAATTGAAAAGGACCTCGTTGGCACACTCAATCCAAGACCATTCCCCTCTGCATACTTTTATGCTTACTCAGGCAGAGGGGCCGAACTTTATGAAAAAGCTCAGCACTGGTTGTCGTTAATCCCTTTTCCAGATGTCTCATCAAGAAAAGATTATCGATCAAACTTGGTTTCATTCATGCTCATAAAAGTATTTGAATGACCATCTATTCAGTATAGGTTTAACCTTTTCCGGCTTGAGTGGACCACCAACGGTAAAGAAGTCTCTCATCCCCTACAGGATGGGAGAGCTCTCCTATGTATACTTTTATCCTTTTTTGGGCACAGGAGACTACCAACAAAAAATAGCCCCCACTGGAGTCTTCTTCGTGCTTTCACACTCTCTAAAATTGAAAGCACCATCGAGCATTTCCTTTCTCAAGCTTTCCAAAAATCCATGAGATCGTACCATAATGATGTCCCTAGACACCACCCCACAGTAAATAGTTTGGTATCAATCCCACACTGGTTCGCCTTTGTTCAGAGTACTCTGCAATGTGTCTTCCTTGGATCCCATTAGTATCAAAAGTGTCCACCTCCTCCAAGTATTTCCCATCTGTAGCGACATTCCCGGTATTACAACTATGATTCCATTCCCTTGAGTTAGTTTCATTTGCTTCCTGGTCTGCCCTACTGTCATAATCTGAACAAAGGAAGTTTGAGTCTCCCACACTCCCCCTACCCTTGTTCAGTTATTTCCCTCCCCCTCCCCTCCCCATTCAGTGATTTAGTCCACAGATTGCTTCACATATTTCGGTTATCTCCCTCACACCCCTCGTCAAGGAAACATCATTGCCTTGACTAGGGGCAGGTCTCCCTCTGTCGATGCCAACACACATATTCTAGGGGATAGACCTAGAGGTACCTGTATCTTGGTTTCATTAACCTCATTGATGAGTTCCTTAGACCACTTGAGAGGAGTCCTTAGTACCTCTCGAGATGGTTGTTTCTCACGTGCCCGCCTTCAACTCCATCATCGCACCATTGAGGTTCATATAGGGTTTGTTCCGCATAGTATTTGGTCAAATACCCCAGATGTCACCTAACTCTAGCACATTGGTGATTCTACTCGAGGGACCTAAACAGGTTATGTCCCTTGTGATTTCTGGGTTTCATTGGAGACAGTGTTCAGAAGCCCCAGCAGTGCTTCGATATACCTTTATGATTGATGCAAGCATAATTGTACCACAAAGACTCTGAATCTCAATCAGCAAGTCCATACAGCTATGTACCATTCCATATCAAGTATACCATCAGTCATGAAGATATAGCATTCCATGAGAATGCCATGGGTCCAACATACCATATCAATATTGTATTTATCCTCACATGGAGGAAACCATTATTGTAACATCAGTTGTATATGATCGGCTCTTGTATATTAGAGCATAGATCAAATTAATCTTTCAACATTGTCACAAGCATCGGGATGCCCGCCTCATCCATACACATGTCACACATTTATTGTATCTCACCCATTGATGGGAACCATATTAATACAAAAACCAAAAGCCACCATTCCCCAGCCTCGGAAGCACCACCTCCACGCAGCAAATCCTATGATGTCCATCGGCCATACATTGAGCTCCTGCCCTCGCACATCAGGGGGAAATCTGTTAACCCAAAAATACCCCACTCAGCTCTCAATGGCCTACACCACCCAAGGACACCATCTCACGACCTTCATATCACTCCATTAGACCCCCACACCGTCAAAATAGCCTAAGGATGAAGAAAAGGGCTTAAAAACCCCAAAAAAGAGTGCAAAATAGTCTCGTAGGAGCTAAAGCCCCCAAAAAGGGGCTAAAACCCTAAAAGGAGCTAAAGTTAGGGAGAAAGGGCTAAAAGCCCAAAAACAGTGCTAAAGCCCTAATGAAGGGCTTAAAACCCTAAAACCCCTTGAAAAATATATAAAAGGAGGGTGGGGGGTCACTCTCAAAATACTTCTCCCTTGCATATTGTTATGCTACCCATCAATGCCTTGAGACACATTTGCCTCTCAAGCCACCCACACTCCCTCTCCTCCATTTCCATTGAGCCAAAGCTCCCCAACCAAGAGAGGTGATTCCAAAAGCTTGGGTATGGTGGCCCATTTCCACCCAAGAGAAGGTATACCCATGTTTATTGTTGTTTCTTATATTTCTAACCCTTATTTCATTTGCAGGTTTTGTTGTTAACATTATTTTGCAGGTTATTGTAGCTTAGGATTTGTTTGCAGGTGTTGAGGCATGGAAATTCGCAGGCAACAATAGCAAGGGATTCTCCCTAGTCAACGTTCACAACTAGCCCGTGACTGTTTGGTGTAGGGAATCCATCCGGTTTGCGGTCCAACTACCGTAGGTCAAGTAATAAAACTAAAAGGTTTTGTCGGTTGCGGCTTGGTCCACAATGTATATTTTTGTATTTTTAGTTTTAAGTATGACATGTAAGTGCCTATATAAAATGCAGATTCATTAAGAATACAAGGAGTGGTCACAATGTGATGTGTAGGTTCTTGCCTCTCATCTTAGACTCTCTTGCATCTGAATCACACATAGCAATAAAATTACAACTAAATACCTAACCTATCCCTAGGAAGCAAGATTGTCATTTATTAATGAGTAATGTATTTTGTGCATGCATTATGAAAAATCACAGATAGCTGATACTTCTTTCAAAATACATGAACATTTAAATATATTTGAACAACCAGATAGCCAATTGTTTATGAAAAACATTCATTACTCATAGTGGAAATTTTCATAAAATGAACCAAAGATCATTCATACAAGAACATAGGTTCAAAGAGTTAGAACGATCTCACAGTTAATGGACACAAAGCTGAAAATGAAATAGTTCCTCTTCAACAAATCCATAGCATAACATTTGAACATTCCACCAAGCTTTCTCCAACAGGAAAACTATAATTGTCTATTGCAAAAGGAAATAGTTCTTCTTACAATATGTCTTCACCAATCTAACTGGGAAAAAGTCCTTCTCTTATATAAATCTTCTATATTTACACAAAAAGAAAAAAAATATTGGGCTTCCCACGAATGACTCTTGGGCTTCCCCAACTCTTGACCTCCCACATTTTTCTTTCATTAAGTGCTTACAGAATTTACAGTATATTACAATAAAATGAAGTGCTTATGAGGAGGGTCCCGCTTGACTATTCAAAAAATTCTTCCATGCTAAATCCTTTGAGGCAATGCTTTCGAACTCGGAAGGTTTTAAGAAACGAATATTAATTTCCAATTTAGAGGCCTAATTTCTTATTACTTCTATTCTAGCTACGCTCAGGTAAAGTTGGTCCTCAAGCAACTGCACACTAACCATAGAATGAGCTACTTCATTCCTCAGGTTCTACTCGTCTAAGGATTTGATGTGTTGGATCCTTTCTTCATATTCCTGTAGGACTAGGGTCCCATAGCTACAGAAGAAGCTACCTTTTTGGCGGATAGACAGTTTTGGTGAGGATATAAGAGATAAGGTAAAGATACGACACCGTAGCATGTTTCTAGCTGTAAATCAGAGCCAGAAAATGTGACTATCAAGGCAGAGAAGTCAAAGAAGACAACAGTACTTGAGCGACCGAGAGGAGAGAGCTCACCCACTGCACTAAAGGCAGCGGTCGAGAAGAGAGAGCTCACCCACTGCATTCAAGGCAGCGGCGGAAGACAGGAGGGCTCAACTACCCTCATAAAGGAAAAAGGGGCAATGAGGCCAAGGTATTGATGACAAAGGACAGAAAAGGAAGCGGCGCCCAGTACCCACAATCAGCAACGGGAAGTGTGGAATACTACAGAGAGCTATGGTGTGATGGAAAGTGGCAGTTTGAGTATAGATAGACCGACTGTCACAGTTAGGGTTTTTGGGTTACTGTTGGGATAGGCCCACAGTGTTGTAATGGTGAGACCTTCAGGCTGCCTATAAAGGGATGTATTTTTTATTGAAAAAGGTTAGCTAGTTGGATAACCTATAGCTATTCAGAGAGTTAGCCCATCTGAGAGTCCAGTAGTCTGTTAGCTCACAGTATTTTGTATTGTAATAGAGTCGAGCTCTGGTTCTGCTATTCAGTCCATAATTACCTTACTGTAACCAGTAGCTGATTCCAGGAATATATATGTAACGATCCGTGGGTATTGATAGAGAGAGAGAGAGAATATTGTAAGAAGGCAGACGAACTATGCATCAGATTCCTCCAAGCTAGCTTTTTGTAGCTACAATTCCTCTATCTTACCTAGCAGCTGCTCTGTTTCTATCCTAAACCCCTGACATTCCTGCTGTAATTTCTCCAGACTCTCTTGGGCAGCCTCCATATATCTCTTCTCAACTTGGAGGAACTGGAGCTCAGCTTTTGAAGACTTTATTTCATGTTGTATGTCTTCAAAATTTCTTTTCAAGATGCTACTTTCCTCTCTCTCTCTTCTCAAGGTGTCCTTTAGCTAAGCAGCAGAATTCTTTGACTGTTCAACATCAATCGATATCTGATCTACATTGTCCTTAGAAGCATGGATCAATGCAGCCCCAGCTTTGATGGTGAATCTGGGGTCTTTGTCTATCCCATATACTATAGTTTTATCATTTATCATTTTACCTGACTACCCCCCAGTCTCAAAATTTCTCTCGGTCCTCTTCACTATTCTCTTCCTTTCCTTATCATAAAATATAGTGTTGAAATCCGGTACCTCCTCCCCTTTCTTCTCTTCAAAAGGGATTAGCCTAAGGGTAGGGACCATAGCCTATCCTTTCGTGCTACCAGAAGCTACCTCAGGATATTGAATATCATTATTACCCAAGTCCTGATCCTGACAGTCTACAAGATCTGAAGTTGATTGTTCTGTCACTGCCCCTGTCAGTTTTAGCCTTTCTGCTTCCTACTTCTTCAGCTCCTCATCCATCTTTATTTTCTTTTCCTCCTCTTCAGTCCGGGCGGCTTCTTCTGCCTTTCTAGCTGCTTCTTGTTTAGCTCTCCTTTTTTATTCTTCCTCACCTCTAAGCCAACTTTCGACTTCTTGTGCTATCCTCCTAGCATTTTCATCCCTTTTTCTAGCTTCTTCCTCCTCTGCCTTTTCTTGCTCATCTTGTCCTTTCTCGCCTTTGGTAGTGATTTTCTTTTTATACCTTCTTCTTAAGGAAGTTATATTTTTTGCACTGCATAAAATGGATTCCTCTCTATCCTAGTGGCTTGTGTATTCAAAATGTACATTTTCTTCCTTGCAGTGCTCTGCCACTTTATTCCAGGAATCATTCCTGTGGAAATTTATTTTCCCAAAATGGAATTTCCCCAATTCCTCCACAAACTCATCAGCTTTATTCACTCTTGTGAACTTATAGCTTCCCAACCTGAGTGGTAAGGGAGGATAAGCTACTTTCTTATGTTCAAACAAAAATCTCCCTATGCCATCTAAAAAGACTTGCCTAACTACTTCTTTGTGGACTACATAGTCAGTGGAATATTTTGGCAGTAGTGAGGGTGCTCTGGAGCATCCATACATTCTGAAATACAATCCATCCTTAGGTAAGTAGTAGTCTACATATTCTTCAATCACCTGCAATGCTTCCTCTGACACGCAGTCCCACTATTTCAAGAAAATCATGGTATATAATGCCATGATAAAGTGCTCACACACTTCTCTATAGTGACTGTGGTATTTGTGTGCCCACAGTGGCTTGCAAGCTGATTAGACTGGTGTTCTCTCTCGGTCCCATATACACCTCAGGTTTGGTAAGGGTTGGTTGCATAGTATGCAATCAATCATTATAGAGCTCATATAGAACTCTGATCTCTTCTGGGACACCCCTCCTAATGCTGATGCAATGCAGGCTGAGAGGATGTTGGACACAATGTTTTCCCAGTTGAACACTGTCCCCTATGTTGCAACATAGAAAATGATAGGCACCCACTCTAACCTGAAGCTTTTACTATGGGCCCTCCTGAAAATCATGTTCAGCATCAGGGCAATGAACCTATAAGGGGTTCTTAGAGTGGCAGTATCATATTCCCCAGTTGGCCTAGTTCTAAAGTTCTTTCCAGGCACTAGCATTCTCTTTAGTGTCTCAACTAGGTCCATCTTAATTTCCTTCAGCCAGTATTCAATCATGTACACCTGTGCTTTTGTTAAGTGGTATACCATTGATACATACCCAAGGCTATAAGAAGCATAGCCCTGTTTATCAGCATTTTCCAAAATCATGGTGGTTACATCTGCCCTAGGTAGAATCCACCCAATCACCTCTGAGCATGGAAAAAGCTCAGGTTTGGTAGTAGCTCTCATGAATGCTGAGCTCTCTATATTGGCATAGAGGGTTTCCTCCTCAAAACCTATGTCAGGTACCTCCTGGTGTGTTATTAGTCTGTAGACCTCCCCCCATTTATATTTGGGTTCCACACCCACTATGTATTTTGTGTCCTCATAGGTGTACTCAACTCTGGTAACAATTTCGACTTCGGCTTCCTCCTCTACTATGGGAGCCTTCGTCTTCTACCATTTAGACATCTTGTATTCTGAATAATTTCCTTGTCATATACAGAAATTTCTTTTAGGTTCTGTTGGGCCATTCCTTGATAACATTAAAAAATGGAGACAAAATGTATGAGCATTTTACCTCGTCTAGGCTAAAAATGATTTCCTCTATGGAAGTAAAACAAACAATACTCAAACCAAAAGTTCCCACATCAAAACAATCTACCCAAAAGGTTAAAACCAGCTCACGATCATTATTTGCAGAATCAACTCAAAATATTATGGATTTTTCTAAAACAAAGAATATCCCTCTCCTCTCGCTGAGTAGAAAACAATCTCAGAACCCCCTCTCGGTTCTATGAAGTAAATCGCTTCATTGAAAATAAGGGGCCTACTCTCAAGCGAAGGATACTGCATGTGATAGTGCATTTAACTCATAAAAATAAGATGAAACTACTTGCTGCAAAAAACACTCGCATCACAGTCTGACTAGACAATGCATTCTGACCCTAAAAATGGTCTGGGTTTGTATTCAAGTTTAACAATCTCAATGTTGCAAACCTGGTTCACAAAAACAAGGGCAATGATATAGTGGAACCAGAACCTCGGCATCTCGAAAGAAAAACATGAAATGCTCCCCCCAGACGGCCACACACAGAGTGGAGGATACTGGTGTGGACAGTGTAATGGTTGTCTGCACCGGTTTCCCCAACAGTTGAGTGCGGGCTACAAACCCATAACAACCGTGAAAGAAATCATCACACAAAACCACAAACACCCCCCACCAGGAAGCCATAACATTTACCTCACTATATATATACGCTGAAAAGGGAAACCTAGGTAACCACTAACCGTAGAGGCAATGAACTAACCAAGGGCAACAAAACTCAGTTTGACCATTCAAATGGAATGGTAAAATGGGCATAAGGTCCTACCTGGAAATGTGCTACACAACTGGTGGAGAAAAACTTGCAAACTTCCACGACAGATCCACCTAGGATCGAGGTACTGACAATGAATGCGTTGGTCTCCTCAAGCGATAACGACAACACGTGGAAATCGCAAAAATAACAATAAAAAAAACAATAAACCCCAAACCCACTATATATGTTGCGGTCAACACATAACCGATGGGAAAAAATCAACCAATTGGGTGATGAAATGGCTATGGGATCTGCGATCATATCAATATCACCTCTATAGCGGTGAATGATGAAACAGTCAGGAGAACCACAAAGGCATCGACAGAGAAACAAATCAAAACTCGCATCGGAGCTCGCAAGACTAAGGCTTCGGATCACTAGATGGTTGGAGAGCCGCAACAATGGAAACCATAAAGGCACCAAGTTTCACAAACCAATCAAAATTGGAGGTGAAATAAACATGACTCAAGTGAAAAAAAATATCGACCAAGCAGACAACATAAATCAAACTATCGAAAGCATAGTGATTTCTAGAGCTGCAATGGCGAAAGTTAAAAAAAACTAAGGACTTAAGAATCAAAATGGCAAGCTCGAAAAAGGTTAATGCAATTGTTGGGGAACTTCAAAACACATCATCTGCTACTGTGGAAATCGTAGAGACAATATGTTCCAGCGGTATTCCAACAAGCCTTCAAACAAGAGAAACAAATAAAACACATCGGAGGAAATAAATATTGGATCGGTCCCGACTTCTTGTTACTTCTCCATAATGGCGACCACGTAATTAACTGCGGTTCCAACTCATAGTCTCAAACGCTTCTAACAGTCGGGAAAATAATCAATGCAAGCCATAAAAAATAGCACTAGCATAAAAAATATTCCTTGAACAAACATTAAACAAACTAAAAAGCTGAGCAAAATGAATTAAGGAGGGTCCCAAATTTTTTTGAATTTTGGGAAAATGTTGCAGCTACAACAATTGGTGACTACCTGGTGAACCCCAGATTTTTGAATTAACTTCTTCCCAGTAAAATACAGTTTAATCATTTAGCTCATAAGTTGAATTCCTCTATATGCTTGTATTCCTAAGATGGAGAACACGTGCATTTAAATCATTGATGACAGTCCATTCTTTGGAAATGGGAACGCCAAAATATTCAAAGTCCGGATAACTCTTTTGAGGCTTAGTAGGTGAGTTTTATTTTACCTCTATCTTTGGGTAGTTTCTAGCTTGGACACCATAGGATTGTAATATATGGTAAACAGAACTATCCATTCATTCCTCATTCCCATGCCAATTGCACTTTGTTCCCTTTTGAACTTTTGTTCTTTTGAGTCCTCCATCTACATTTCTTTCTAAATTTTATTCAGGATCTTCTATCCATAGTGTCCTTTTGTGTGAGAGAAGAATTTACTTTTCATCTCATGGACAGAGAAGAACTTTTGGCAAATTTATATTCATGTTTCTGATACTTTGCTTTGATATGTATTGCTTCTTTTAGGATTTTTGACTCTTAACAGCCTTTAGGATTTTAAAATCATGGCATGGGATCATTTATATATAACAGACTATTTACCTTCCTTGCTTTCCATGGGTCCTTGGCTATCACCCCCTAGGACATATTAAATGTGAAATGGATGGAGCCTCGAAATAGTATTCTAGACCTCTTAATTCTGATTTATTTTCAGGGGTTAAGCAGGACTTTAGTGAGTGCATAGCCATTTAGGAAAACTACTTACTAGAAAAATTTCTATCATTTCAAAATAAAATGCACAGTCTTATCCCAAAGATTTTAGTTAATTGAGAACCCTGATGGTTTCCATGCAACCAAAAGTTTGCCTCTTTTATTAAAAAACAAAACAAAATTAACCAGAAACAAAAGTGGGAAATCAAAGTAAAACTGCATCAAATTATATATGTACAAGGTCATCAAAACAAAAAAATCAAAATAAAATTCGAGAACCAACCACTACCTAATCAGTTCTGTGCCCACCCCTAAAAATCTATCAACTTATGAGTCAATGGGATAGGCTTGATTGTAGACGTGAAATACCTAACTGTGATCTAATTCTGCTATTTTTGAAACTGAAACTATGTCTACCGATTTACAATCACTCCCATCAGCCTATGAAAATTGAAGGAGATCAGGCTGAGTGTCAGTCATATTGTTGGCCTCTTCTGATGCATGATATATTAGTTCAAGCTCCGTAAGTTAATTCCCCAAAATAGAATTAGCAGATTCATTTCCTTCTTCCAACTTAGTGATAGTGTGTTTCATGTAAGGTTCCCTTAAAATTTTGAACCAATTTGGGACCCCCTTATGAGGCAACCATAAATGTGACCAATCTGAAGAAAAATACCCTTTTAACCTTGCGGACCAGTCTCGATTCAGAATAATTCCATATCCATCTAGTGTGTCAGGCACCACAATATCAATAAATTGACATATATTGTTATTTGCAGATAAATGAATGAGAACATTCTCCATTTCCCCCACTACTTTGACACTAGTTCTGTCTAGTTGAGTGACTTCCCAAGCAGTAGGTTTTTGCTACCCATTAATTTTTTTGCAAACTACAAGTGGCATAACATTCACTGATGATCCAGAATCTACCAAACAATTATGCACCTTATGGTTCAACATTTCTATAGTCAAAAGGAAAGGTGGGGTTCTAGATTTCCCTTCCCCAATTGATTCGACATCTTCCTCCACAGGTTGGTTTTTGGTGGGTATCTCTTCCTCTGGTTCTTTAGGATTTTCAATATTTTCTTTGTTAACACCTACATGGTATTCAATAGGCTTAACAATATTGTTGATTTGCTTCAGATATTGGCTGATAATGGTAATTTCAGGTACTTTGTCCTCAACATTATTGTTTGGATGTTTTCTGACATTCTCTTGCAACTTCTTAATCTTTGAGATTATTGAATTGTCTTTATTTACCAAATTCAGTTGTTTTGTTGTCATTGGTATATTCTCAGGTTTAAGAGTACCTTTTTTTGTATCAAACAGCGAGACACAATCCCATAAAAACATGGTATCATTTTCTTGTTTTTCTATGGTCTGATTACCCTTTTCGTCCTCATCAGTGTCCTTAATCAATTTAGAATCCAAGAGCTGATTCATTACCAATGTCATTGAATTTAACCATTGAGGACAATTCTTTTCAAAATGAGGTTGTTGTTGAAAAGTGTAGAAATTATCCATCCCTACATCTGTCAGATTCATTGATGCTAAACCGTGTGGAGGGGTCTTGAATTGGTTGTTATCTTCCCCTTTTTTGTAGTAAGGCTTATAAGCTTTATGAGCTTCTTTTTCTTTCTCCAAATCTATTATTCTGTTGGAAATATTTTGCATCATCTTAAACATCCCCTCAAAATCATGTGATTGCTCCTCTTTAGGTTTAGACAGCAATAAGGCTCTTTTCATGGAAGTTTTTTCTCTAGATTGCTCGAGATAATCTTCTATACTTTCCTTTTCAGCCTCTACTCTTTTTTCTTCTTCATAAGTCTCTACTAATGTAGGATTAACCTAAGCTTTTTCCAACATAGCCAAATCTGGACCTAAAGCTGAGGTATAATACTCCATCAGAACTTTATCAGAAGGCTTATCAGTTGCAGAGAAGTTCTTGAGGTAAGCAGAAAATATTTGAGTGAAATTGTGTACCTTTTCATTCCTTTCTTTTTTAAAGCGCCCAAACCTTTCATTAGTGTTGCATGCATCTTTTGGGCTGCATACTTGTTTCTAAAAATCCATTCAAAGGTATCCCAATCTGGGATAGAGTTTGCAGGAAAACCAAAATACCATGATGTTGCTGCTCCTTTAAGGGTGTGTGGAAAAATTCTACAAACAACATCCTCATGTTCCTCATCCTTTAATCCTTCTATTTCCAAATAGAAACTTTGCAAATGGTCATCTACTACTACCTTCTCATTTGGATCAAACTTAGGCAACTACTTCTCAAAATCTTGAGGTAAGTCATGCAACGGAGGTGTTAGGTTCAAGGGTGATCTGGCTTTCCACATCGGTGGTGGATTTGGTGGGTTAGGTGGCTGATTTGCATTTACACCTACCATGAGTCCATATGGAGAGTGAGGAGGTGAAGGAATAGGAGTCCGCACAGGTGAACAATAAGGTGTGTTTGGGCCTACTTGATTCAAAGGTTGAAAAACCTCCTGTAATGCTACTTCTACTAACTCTTCCCAATCTCCAACCAGCACTAAATCTTCCAAGATGGGACGGTATTTCTTCTTGTATTCTCTTCAGGGTAAATCATGGATAATGGGTAATCCTCCAATCCTCTTTACATAAGCTCGTGTGTGTATTCGAATATTATTTACCACTTGGTTGTCCACAACAAACAAATTGTCTCTATTATGTTCAGTATTTGGATCAGGAAAACTACTTTCAAAACTATAACTGGTGGAGTAATTTAGAGGAAATGGATTTCCCCAGCCATCCATGCACTGGAGGCCCTCCTTCTAGCGCTAGATACTGCTGAGGCCTGGAAATTCGCAGGAAACAACAGCAAGGGATTCTCCCCAGTCAATGTTCCCAACTATCCCATGATTGTTTGGTGTAGGGAATCCATCTGATTTGCAGTCTGGCTACCATAGGTCAAGTAACAAAAATAAAAGGTTTTACCGGTTGCAGCCCGGTCCACCGTGTATATTTTTGTATTTTTAGTTTTAAGTATGACATGCAAGTGCCTATCTAAAATGTAGATTCATTAAGAATACAAGGAGTGGTCACAATGTGATGCGCAGGTTCTTACCTCTCCTCTTAGACTCTCTTGCATCTGAATCACACACAGTAAGAAAGTAAAACTAACTACCTAACCTATCCCTAGGGAGCAATATTATCATTTATTAATGAGTAATGTATTTTGTGCATGCATTATGAAAAATCACAGATAGTTGATACTTCTTTCAAAATACATGAACATTTAAAGATATTTGAACAACCAGATAGCCAATTGTTTATGAACAAAATTCATTCCTCATAGTGGAAATTTTCATAAAATGAACCAGAGATCATTCATACAAGAACATAGGTTCAAAGAGTTAGAACGATCTCACAGTTAATGGACACAAAGTTGAAAACGATATAATTCCTCTTCAACAAATCCATAGCATAACATTTGAACATTCCACCAAGCTTTCCCCAATAGGCAAACTGTAATTGTCTATTGCAAAAGGAAATAGTTCTTCTTACAATATGTCTTCACCAATCTAATTGGGAAAAATTCCTTCTCTTATCTAAATCTTCTATATTTATACAAAAAGAACAAAACTGTTGGGCTTCCCATGAATGACTCTTGGGCTTCCCGAACTCTTCACCTCCCACATTTTTCTTTCATTAAGTGCTTATAGAATTTATAATATATTACAATAAAATGAAGTTCTTATGAGGAGGGTCCTGCTTGACTATTCAAAAACTTCTTTAATGCTAAAGCCTCTGAGGCAATGCTTTCAAACTTGGAAGGTTCTAAGAAACAAATTTTAATTTCAAATTAAGAGGCCTGATTTCTTATTACTTCTATTCTAGATGCGCTCAGGAAAATTTGGTCCTCAAGCAATTGCACACTAATCACAGAATGATCTAATTCATTCCTTAGGGTCTGCTCATCTAAGGCTTTGATGTGCTGGATCATTTGTTCATCTTCCTGATATCTCCTTTGCAACATCTCCAAAAACAGGCTGTGGTTTGGAAAGGTGTCCATTCTATGTTTAGCCTTAACCTGGCAGTGATTATAAGTGATCAAAAGTCTCCTGAAGAATTCTACACAAGCCCCCTTTGTCTTCTTGATAGCCTTCTTGAATTCTTCGGCTGTGTTTATGGAAAACTCTAGTAAATCATAGTCTTGCCTTAGGGCTTGTTGATATTTTGATGGTATACCTGTAGGGGTTTCTTCATTCACTTCCAATCTCACCATTCATCCTGTCAGGACTTCTAATATGTCCTACGATCTGTCTACAAAATATGAAGAGGTTTCCAAAATATCTTCTAGCCGATTGTCTACTTGTAAGATCTTGCACCTTTATTCCTCTATGGCTACTTGTAGCTGGTGCATCTTGCTCCTTTGTGCCAGAACATGCTCCTTGAAAGGCTGAAGATTAACTTGTTGTTCCCTGGCCTCTTCTAGAGATGCTGTTAACGAGGTAACCTGTTCTCTCAGCTCTGTAGCCTAGCCCTAATATTTTCTTTCAGATTCCTTCAAGGTAGCTTTCTGTAGCTCCAATTCCCCTATCTTACCTAGCAGCTACTCTTTTTCTGTCCTTAACCCCTGACATTCCCATTGTAATTTCTCCAGACTCTCTTGGGAAGCCTCCATAGATCTCTTATCAACTTGGAGGAAATGGAGCTCAGCTTTTGAAGACTTTATTTCATGTTGTATGTCTTCAAAATTTCTTTTCAAGGTGCTACTTTCCTCTCTCTCTCTTCTGAAGGTGTCCTTTAGCTGGGTAGCAAACTTCTTTGATTGTTCAAGATCAGTCAATATCCGATTTACATTGTCCTTAGAAGCATGAATCAATGCAGCCCCAGCTCTGATGGTGAATTTGGGGTCTTTGTCTTTCCCATATACTACATTTTTATCATTTATCATTTTACCTGACTTCCCCCCAGTCTCAACCTTTCTCTTGGTCCTCTTCACTATTCTATTCTTTTCCTTATCATAAAAGATAGTGTTGAAATCCGGTACCTCCTCCCCTTTCTTCTCTTCAAAAGAGATTAGCCTAAGGGTAGGGACCATAGCCTGTCCTGTCGTGCTGCCAGCACCTGCCTCAGGATTACCCAAGTCTTGAGCCTGACTGTCTACAAGATTGGAAGCTGATTGTTTTGACACTACCCCTGTCAGTTTTAGCCTTTCTGCTTCCTACTTCTTCAGTTCCTCATCCATCTTTATTTTCTTTTCCTCCTCTTCACTCTGGGAAACTTCTTCTGCCTTTCTAGCTACTTCTTGTTCATCTCTCCTTTTTTATTCCTCCTCACCTCTGAGATAGCTTTCGGCTTCTTGTGCTAGCCTCCTATCATTTTCATCCCTTTTTCTAGCTTCTTCCTCCTCTTCATTTTCTTGCTCATCCTATCCTTTCTCATGTTTGGTGGTGATTTTCTTTTTATGCCTTCTTCTTAAGGAAGTTATATTTTGTGCACTGTGGAAAATGGATTCCTCTCTATCCCAGTGGCTTGTGTACTCAAAATGTACATTTGCTTCCTTGCAGTGCTCTGCCACTTTATTCCAGGAATCATTCCTGTGGAAATTTATTTCCCCAAAATGGAATTTCCCCAATTCCTCCACAAATTCATCAACTTTCTTCACTCTTGTGAACTTATAGCTTCCCAACTTGAATGGTAAGTGAGGATAAGCTGCTTTCTTATGTTCAAACAAAAATATCCCTATTCCATCTAAAAAGACTTGCCTAACTACCTCTTTGTGGACTACATAGTCAGTGGCATATTTTGGGAGTAGTGAGGGTGCTCTGGAGCATCCATACATTCTAAAATACAATCCATCCTCAGTTAAGTAGTATTTTGCATATTCTTCAATCACCTACAATGATTCCTCCGACATGCAATTGCACTATTTCAAGAAAATAAAGGTATATAATGGCATGATAAAGTGCTCACACATTTCTCTATAGTGATTGTGGTATTTGTGTGCCCACAGTGGCTTGTAAGCTGAGTAGACTGGTGTTCTCTCTCGGTCCCAGATACACCTCAGTTTTGGGAAGGGTTGGTTGCATAGTATGCAATCGATCAGTATAGAGCTCATATGGAACTCTAATCTCTTCTGGGACATCCCTCATAATGCTAATGCAATGCAGGATGAGAGAATGTTGGACACAATGTTTTCCCAGTTGAACATTGTCCCCTATGTTGCAAATTAGAAAATGACAGGCACACACTCTAACTTGAAGCTTTTACTATGGGCCCTCCTAAAAATCCTATTCAGCATCAGGGTAATGAACCTGTAAGGGGTTCTTAGAGTGGCAGTATCATATTCCCCGGTCGGCCTAGTTTTAAAGTTCTTTCTAGGTACTAGCATTCTCTTCAGTGTCTCGACTAGGTCCATCTTAATTGCCTTCAGCTAGTCTTCAGTCAAGTACCTTGTTCTTTTGGTAAGTGGTATGCCATTGATACATACCCAGGGCTATAAGAAGCATAACCCTATTTATCAACATTTTCCAAAATCATGGTGGTTACATCTACCCTGGGTAGAATCCACCCAATCACCTCTGAGCATGGAAAAAGCTCAGGTTTGGTAGCAGCTCTCATGAATTTCGATCTCTCTATATTGGCATAGATGGTTTCCTCCTCAAAACCTATGTCAGTTACCTCCCAGTGTGTTATTAGTCTATAGACCTCTCCCCATTTATATTTGGGTTCCACACCCACTATGCATTTTGTGTCCTCATAGGTGTACTCAACTCTGGTAACAATTTCGACTTTGGGTTCCTCCTCTACTACAGGAGCCTTCTTCTTCTACCATTTAGACATCTTGGATTCTGAATAATTTCCCTGTCATAGATAGAAATTTCTTTTAGGTTCTGTTGGGCCATTCCTTGATAACATTCAAAAATGGAGACAAAATGTATGAGCATTTTACCTCATCTAGGATAAACATGATTGCCGCTATGAAAGTAAAACAAACAATACTCAAACCAAAAGTTCCCACATCAAAACAGTCTACCCAAAAGGATAAAACCAGCTCACGATCATTATTTGCAGAATCAACTCAAAATACTATGGCTTTTTCTAAAACGAAGAATATCCCTCTCCTCTTGATGAGTAGAAAACAATCTCAAAACCCCCTCTCGACACTATGAACTAAATCGCTCCATGGAAAATAAGGGGCCTACTCCCAAGTGAAGGATACTACATGTGATAGTGCATTTAACTCATAAAAAGTAAGATGAAGCTACTTGTTGCAAAAAATACTCGCATCACGGTTCGACTAGACAATGCATTTTGACCCTAAAAATGGTCTGGGTTTGTATTCGAGTTTAACAATCTCAACGTTGCGACCCTAGTTCACAAGAATGAGGGTGACGATACAATGGAACTAGAACCTCAACATCTAAAAAGAAAAACATGAAACGCTCCCCCAGGATTGCCACACGCAGACTAGAGGATACTGGTGTGGACAGCGTAACGACCATCTGCACCAGTTTCCCTAGCAGTCAAGTGCGGGCTGCAAACCATAACGGATGTGAAATAAATCATCATGCAAAACCACAAACACCCCCCATCGGCCAGCCATAACATTTACCTCGCTATATATATACACCAAAAAGGGAAACCTAGGTAACCACTAACCGCAGAGGCAACGAACTGACCAAGGGCAACAAAACTCAGTTCGACCATTCGAACAAAAAGGTAAAACAAGCATAAGGACCTACCTATCAATGTGCTACATGACTGGTGGATAAAAACCCACAAAATTCCACAGCGGAGCCACCTAGGAGCGAGGTACTGACAATTAATGCATTGGTTTACTCGAGCAATAACGACAGCCTGGGGAAATTGCAAAATTAGCAATAAAAAAAAATGATAAACCCCAAACCAACTACATATGCCACGATCAACACATAATCGGCGAGAAAAAATCAACCAATCAGGATACAGAACGTCTATGGGATCGTTGATCATATCAATATCTCCTCTGCAACGGTGGATGATGAAATAGTCAGGAGAACCGCAAAGGCATCGGCAGAGAAACAAATCAAAACTCGCATCAGAGCTTGCAATACTAAGGATTCGGATCACTAGATGTCTGGAGAGCCACAATGGTGGAAACCATAAAGGCACCAAGTTTCATAGACCAATCAAAATCGGAGGTGAAATAAACATGACTCAAGTGAAAAAAAATATCAACCAAGAGGACAACATAAATCAAACTATCGAAAGCATAGTTATTTCTAGAGCCGTAATGGCGAAAGTTAAAAAAAACTAAGGACTTGCAAATCAAAACAGTGGGATCAAAAAATGTTAATGCAATCATCGGGGAACTTTGCAATGCATCATCCACAACTGCGGAAACCGTAGAGAAAATATGTTCCGGCGGTATTCCAACAAGCCGCCGAATAAGAGAAACAAATAAAATGCATCGAAGGAAATAAATCTTGGATCGGACCCGACTTCTTGTTACTTCTCCACAACGGTGGGCGCACAATTAACTGCGTTTTCAACTCATAGTCTCAAATGCTTCTGATGGCTGGTCAAAGAATCAATGCAAGCCGTAAAAAATAGCACTAGCATAAAAAATATTCCTTGAACAAACATTAAGCAAACTAAAAATCTGAGCAAAACGAATTAGAGGAGGGTCCCAAAAAATTTTGAATTTTGGGAAAATGTTCCAGCTACAACAACAAGTTTTGGAGGCGGAACCCTAACGCATTGTGTGTAGAGCGGTTCAACCTTGCTCTGTTTTTCTTCTTTCTGTCATTAGTTTTAGTTTACTATTTTGTTCTTTACATTTACATTTTATTCTCTACATTTACCCACTAGTAGGAACCTACCCTTCTGTCCTATAGATAGAAGGGAGCCATTCCTACCCCTGTAGTAGGGAGAAATCCTTACTACACTGTCTTCAAATTGGTCCAAAAGAATTGCTTTCTGAGGGTCGCTATCATCTTTTGGTAACTAGAGTGTCCTGCAAAAGGGGGTTTGTGCATTTCATTAAAAATAAACAACTTTAAATATGCAACATTAGAGATGCATATTCTTCCTTTAAACCAAATTATTCCTTTCTACTCTATATTGAATTTTGTCCCATTCAAGTTTAACTCTTCTGTCAGCAATTTATTCAGTAGATTTTCGTATTCAACATCATTGATGCTAGCTATTTTTATTCTACTTAATAGATCACCTTCTGGTAGACTCATAGTGATCTCATATACTTCATGATTTATTCAAATGAGTGCATCAACCACTTTATTTTCCTTACCTTTGATATGTTTCACTTCAAAGTCAAATTTTCTTAAGAAGGCCATCCACCGTGCTTGTCTGAAATTGAGTCTAGGATGAAACAGATCCTTTATGTAGGTGTTATCTGTCAATAAAAGGAATTTTTTCCCTAATAGGTAGTGATGTCACATATTTAAGGCATGTACTATTGATTCCAATTCTAGATCATGCACTACATAATTCCATTCATGATCCTTCAACTTGCGAGATTCGTAACATACCGCATTCCCTTCCAGAGACAGTACTCCACCCAATCCCTCCTTGCTAGCATTAGAAAAATAATATGTATTATTTATACGGGTCAGCCAACTTTAGTATCAAGGACATTTTTATGTATAAATTGAACCCAAGAGATATATCAATTACACACAAATTTGCTAATCAAACATGCTAAATTCACACAAAAGGAGACTGAAATTGGAGCATAACTTATTCCTGTATTGAATAAGTGTACATTATCCAAACATATGAAGTAATAGTCTGCTCAAATATATAATTTACATGAGATATTCTAAATCAATAGGTTGCTATTCGAATTGGTCAAAAAACAGGCTTACTAAAACAGGTCAAATCCCCCATAGGTGCAGAAAGGACTTTCCAAATCTAGAAAGATCCTCACGGATTGTCTAAATCAAGTGGGAAATATAATATGTGGTGGAAATAAAACTCATTCATTATTTTTTATGGATAAAAGGAAGGAGTATGATGTTGTCAAAAAATAAGGAAAGTTCCCCTAGACTAGCTTTTCCTTTATGCCTTAAAACATATGTAAAGCAAGGTAGCTTTCAAAAAAAGTAGATATGCACTTTAAAGAACCAAGAATAAATAAAACATGATAAATATGTTTCCAATATGATTCCAAACCACTCCATGACCCATTTTCGCAAGTATTGACTTCTAAGAACATGTAGAAGTCAACTAGCATAGAGAGGGAATATAGGATTGTACGAATAAGAAAAAAATGATTTAATTAATGTCAAATATGGGTAACTATGGGTTGATTATTCTAGATCCCCCCCTTAATCCCAACTTTATGATTAAATATCAAAAAATTATAGGGCCTAGAAACAAGTCTTAGTCACCCTTTTACATACTGCATGTCCATACAACCAAGGAAAGAAGAAAAAACCCAGTGGGAAAATTCTCCCTTAAACATGGACAGAAATACAAAATTTTGGAAATATTGTCATCAATTATTCTTCACCACATGATCAGAAACCCCCAGTAGTGATTTTAGATTATTGAATGTCTTCTCACATAATACTTTGATGAATATGTATGCTACTTTTTCTGAAGATGTGTAGTAGAGTAGAGGAATGGTACCATCATGCACAAGATCCCTGATATAGTGCATATGGATCTCAATGTGCTTGGTTCTTTATCTTTGAACTGGATCAATGGAGATTCAAATGGTTCTTTTATTGTCACAATATATGACTATTGAAAACTCTGATTCGAAACGACATTCTCCAAGTATTCCCTATAACCATAAACATTGAGTAGCTTCATTTACAACTCCTCTATACTTTTCCTCTATAGATGAGAGTGTTATGGCACTCTGCTTCTTACTTGACCAATTTATTGGTCCTTCTACAAGCATGAACACATATCTTGAGGTATAATTTTGATCTGTGTTGTCACCCTCCCAGTCACTGTCAGTAAATCCAACTATCTCCAAGTCATATTTTTCTTTGTAGAAAATCCCATGAGTCCTTGTTCCCTGAACAAAGTTTAGGATCCTCTTGGCTTCTTTCCAATGGTTCTAATGAGGCTGATACATGTATATTGAAGCCACACTAGCTAAATAATATAATTCATGTCAAGTAAGTGTAATATAAAGCAAACACCCAATCAACTGCCTATACAGTATATTATTTACCATATGAGAAGAACTTGCTTCTTCAAACTTAACTCCTGAAAGGAATGGAGTCTTGCTTGGCTTGCAATATTTCATGCTAAACTTGTTGAGAAAATATGAAGCATACTTTTATTGATGAACCTTTATTCCATGTTTTAACTGAGCAATTTCAAGACCCACGAATTGGCTCAACAATCCCAAATATGTCATAGAAAAGGCATGGTTCATTGCATCCTCCAAGGAAGCAATCTCTTTATTTTAACTTCCTGTAATCAGAAGGTCATTCACATAGAGAATAATAATCATTAAATAACCATGAATCAGCTTCAAATATACTCTAGTATTATACTTGCATTAAACAAAACTCAGTGATAGCAGAAAGCCATCAATCTTGGCATACCAAGCCCTGGTGGCTTGCTTGAGCCCATACAATGATTTCTTCAACCTACACACTAAATATAGATTAGATACAAAAAATTTTGGTTTATGCATGCAAATATATTCAGTTATATCTCCATTCATAAAGGCACACTTTACATCCATGTGATGAACCTCCCACTACTTCGAAGTTGCAATGGCTAGGGAAAACCTTATGGAGTCCATCTTTTCCACTGGTGCAAAGGTTTCACTGTAGTCAATGCCATGTACTTGATAGTATCCCTTTGCTACCAATATTGCCTTATATTTCAATTATGAACCATAAATAGAAAACTTATCTTTGAAGACCCACTTACACTTCACTAGCTTTCTCCTTGGGGGGAGATCAACTAGTTCCCATGTGTTGTTCTTCTGGAGGGAGATGCATTCTTCTTTCATGGCTGTTTGTCATATTGGATAGTGTGCTACATATTCATATGTATATGTATCATAATATATCATCAAATAACACTTCTCCTCAAAGAGAGGATCTTTCACACAAAGGGCACTCTCAAATTGAGATCTAGTGCTCCTGGTGTCATTAGGATTTCCAACTAGTTCCCCAGCTACATGAATGGTCCTTGCTTCCCACTTTGGTATTTTAGGGCTATTAGGATATGAAATTAATTCATCATTATGAGACATATCAGAATCATAAAACTCATTAGTATCTTTACTTACAATCAATGGTTGTGGTGGTGAAGAGGACTCTCCAACTTCAACTGTTGCTAAAGGCTCTTCTTCGAAATGAACACTTCTTTCAATGAAATGTTTGTTTGTGATAAATTTGGTCAGCTTGTACCCTTTTTAATCTCAATAATACCCAACAAATAGGCACTCTTGGCTTTGGGGTTGCAAATCCTTCCTCTTTTCAGTTGGAATTCTAGCCCAAGCCTTTGAGCCAAAAATCTTGAAATGGGTCACGTCTGGCTTGTGCCCACTCCATGCTTCAAAAGGATTCATACCATCAATATTATTATGTGGAACCATATTCTAGATATAGGATGCATAGTTTATATATTTGTCCCAAAACTTTGGTGGCAAAATCTTAGCCTCCATCATATAAGTTTCCATCTCCTTCAGTGATTTGTTCTTTCTCTCAGCAACACCATTTTGTTGTGGTGTGTAAGGGAAAGAATGTTACATCTGGATACCTGCATCCTTGCAATAGTGGATGAAATCAAAGTTGACATACTCACCACCATTTTCAAATATGAGGATCTTGAGTTTCCTCCCAATCTGATTTTCAACCAAGTCTCTAAATACTTTGAAGAGGTCAAAAACTTCAGACTTATGGTTTAGGAAGTGAACCCAACAATACCTAGAAAAGTCATATATGAAGGTGAGTGCATATTTGTCTTGACTCATAGACATATGATGGAATTTACCAGCATTGTCACTCTGGTTCAACTCAATAGGTGCAAAGGTTCTATCATGACTATCTCTCTCATACTTGTGCTCTGGGTGTTTTCCTAGGATACAACCTTGACAGACTCCCTTAGAAAACTTGAGCTTTGGTAAACCCTATGACCATGTATTTTTCACTCAAATGAGAAATATACATGTATTTTATATGGCCAAATATTTCATGCAAAATATTGCTTACTTCATTATCATGAGTAATAAGAGCAGAGGGGTTTGAGTAGGGTAGAAAATGGGAAAACTTGTATACCTTCGAAGTGTGATCAACAACACCTTTTGTTATGACTTTACCATTTTAAATCTCAGTGATTTCAACTTCATTGGGGGAGAATATTACTTTATTTGGAGACCTAGTGTGTGTCAACTTATACACTAACAAGAGATCAAAGGCAAGACCTATAACATACAACACATTATTGAAATTACCATGGTCAAGATCAATCCTACCCTTTCCCATACTGTCAGTTAGAGAGTTATCTCCCAAAACTATTGGTGGACCTTTAGACATGTCAAGAGAAGAGAAGATATCTTTTGCCGAAACCATATGTTTGGAAGCTTAAGAATCAATGATGAAACTAGGTGAGCTTGAGGTTCCAGCAACCAAGGCATGTACTCTCTCCTTGTCTTATGAATATTATCCTCCTTCCCTCTTCTTTGGGAAATAAGGAAGAGAGATTTTGTTCTTCTCTAGGAGTTGGGTCAACATTTCTATCTTATTTTTCATACAAGAGCTCTCAAGATGATAGCCCTTACTACAATGTGCACACTTTCTCATTTCTCCTTTGTTCTTCTTCTTCTGGGGGTTCTTCTTGGAGCCTGAGGACTCCTCTTGAGAATTCGCCTTGTCTCTCTATTGCGTAAGTGGATTTTTATATTTTTTCTTTCTTTTTGAATCCAAATTTGAATATCTAGCAACCAAATCTTGGTCTTTGAAAGGTTTGATGGTGCCCATCATCACCAATTTATCCCGCTCCTGAGTGAGGGATTCCATGAAATCAATAAGCTTAGGCATCTTCCAGGTTCGAGCTGTCAATTTAGTGGCCTATAACGTCAAAAAAAAAATTAATATTCAGGACTAAGATTTGATAGAATGGTCAAATCTAGTTGCTCCTCCTTCTTTTCAATCCCACATTGTTTTAACTACAAAACAAGGGCCTGAAACTTGGTAAATTTGAGTTCCAATGATTCAAAGCTACTAGGATTCAAGGATATTAATTCATTCTCGATTTGAAGTCCTCTCATCTCATATGTATTTACAAAAATATATTAAATATTATCCCACACCTCATTAGGATATTTCAATGAATCAAGATGAAAGAGGAGGTATCTTGAAATACTTAGACACAAAACACCATAGGCCTCATCCCTCCGGTTGTGCCATTTTATTTTCTCTGCAACTGCATTAGGCTCTACCTCAATAGCCATGGTAACCCTATAGATACATTTTTCTCTCAAAAATATCTCTATCTCGGCTTTCCATTCAAAGAAATTGAATGGATTCAAGATGATCCTTTGAGATTGGTCCATATCTCAGCTCTTGTGCCCTTCAGTCAGCAGAATGCGCTCCCAGTCAGTGATGTCAAATATGCAATAACAATTTTAAAGGAGAGAAATCGATCCACAAAGGCTCTGATATCATGTTGAAATTGAAACCAAGAGATATATCAATTACTCTCACAAAATTGTTAATCAAACATACAAAATTCACACAAAAGGAGACTGAAATTGGAGCATAACTTAATCCTGTATTGAATAATTGTAAATTAGAAAAGAATATGAAGTAATAGGCTATTCAAATATATAATTAAATGATATATTTGAAATCACTAGGTTTCTATTCGAATTGGTTAGAAAGCAGGCTTACTAAAACCAGTCAAATCCCCCATAGGTGCAAAAAGGACTTTTCAAATCCATGAAGATCCTCATGAATTATATAAATAAGTGGGAAAGCTAATATGTGGTGGAAATAAAATTAATTCATGATTTTTTATGGATAAGATGAAGGAGGATGATGTGGTCAAAAAATAAGGCAAGTTCCCCTAGACTAGCTTTTCCTTTATGCCTTAAAACATATGTAAAGCAAGGCATCTTTAAGAAAAAGTAGATATGTTTTTTTAGGAACCAAGAATAAAGAAGACATGCTAAATATGTTTCTAGGATTATTACAAACCACTCCATGACCCATTTTAGCAAGTATTGACTTCGAGGAACATGTAGAAGTCAACTAGCATAGAGAGAGAATCTAGGATTCTAGGAATAAGACAAAATTGATTTAATTAATGTCAAATATGGGTAACTATGGGTTGATTATTCAAAAAGGTTAACAATATTTTTAAATTTTCAAATCTCTATTGACACTTTAAATACCATACAAAATTTACTCCCTTTTTCTGCAAGGAATTAATAGGATAGGTTATCTTTGAGAACCCTTTGATAAACCTCTGGTAGTACCCGGTGAGTCCCATGAAGGATCAAATGTCGGTGACATCCTTTAGCAAAAGCCATTTCAGAATTTTTTTTATCTTCTATGGATCTACCACAATCCCTTTTTCAGATATGACATGTCCTAAGTACTGAATTTATTTCTTGAAGAATTCATACTTCTCGAACTTAGCATATAGTTGGTGGTCTCTAAGGGTCTGTAGCATGATTCTCAAGTTCTGTTGATGTTCTTCTTCTATCCTTGAGTAGATTAGGATATCATCAATGAACATTAACACAAGCTGATCCAAATACTTGTTAAATATACTATTCATTAGACACATAAATGTGGCAGGGGAATTGGTCAAGCCAAAAGGAATTACTACAAATTTGTAATTCCCATATCGGGTCCTAAAGGTTGTTTTGTTAACATATTCCTCCTTAATCCTAATATACTGGTAACCAGATCTCAAATCCAACTTGGAGAAGACTCTTTCTCCCCCTACTTGATCGAACAGATCATTTATCCGAGGTAAAGGATACGTTTTTTTATGGTTACTTTATTTAGTTGTTTGTAGTCTATGCACAGTCTTAAAGTCCCATCCTTCTTATTGACAAATAATATTGGGGCTCCCCAAGGTGATACACTCGGCCTGATATAACCCTTATCTGGTAGTTCTTGTAACTATATTTTAACTCAGGGATACTCATTCAGTATTGCAGTTTGTATGCTGGAGTAGACCCAATTATGATTTCAATGGAGAAATCTATTTCTCTTTGAGGGGGAAGTCCAAGTTTCTCTTATGGGAAAACATCCATGAATTCATTTAACATCGGCTGGTCCCTTATAGGTATTGGGTTTTCAATAAGGTTTAGGTCAGCAACATTTACCGCATAGACCTTAGAAACCTTACTTAAGCACTTCCTCAATTGCAAGGAAGATATATCCCTTAAGGAAACAAGATTACTAAAACCATTCACCTTCCTAACAATTTTATGTTCTGCTACATATGTAAAGGTTTTTTTCAAATAAATTCAGTACTACCTTATAGTTTTCTAACCAGTCCATGACAATAATAATATCATATGACCCTAGAGGAAAATAATTCAAATTGATCCTAGTTACATGATCGTGTATTGAAATTTCACAATTAGCAATAAACTCAATTACCTTTCTTTTTGCTCTAGTGGCCAATTAGATTGACCAAGGCCTTGCATGCCTTACCTTGGTGAGCTCACATTTCTCCATAATTTTAGGAGTGATGTAACTTAAATTAGCTCATGTATCAATTAATATAGAGATATTTTGGTTAGAGATAGTACCTTCAATCTCTATGATTTCAAATTGATGATCTACCTATTGATCTTCAAGATCTGCATTAATTCGTTGGAAAATCTTGCCAATTTCTCTGACAGTGGAAGCTTCTTGCAGTCTGTGTACAGTCTTGTTGGATTCACCAAGGAGTGGGAATTTCCTTCATACGTGGGGACCTTCGCATTCCCAACACTTCAGAGGTTCTTTAGGGGTTCCATCATCCCCTTTTGGTCCAAGTTATACAAGTTTACTATCCTTACACTAAAACTATCCATTTTTGTTGTAGGAATTTCCTTAAGGATTCCTTGGCATGTTCTTGAAGGGTGGTGGCTAAAATCCTTTCTTCCATTGATTGAAATTTTCTTGCTTCTTGTCCTTCCAGGTTTTGGAGAGGTCATTCCTTTGTTTATACTTCTCAAAGCATAGTCTTTCTTTTCTTAACACTTCATCCAAATTATTGGGGTTATCAAATTCAATCCAATATTTGTAGCACTATGGTAGGAAACTTAAGAATCACTGGATTTTTATCTTTTCTTCTTTAATGTACGACACAAACCGTAACATATCTATAAATTGATTGATGATATCGTCCATGGTCATCTGACCAAGTTTTAATTCATACAATTTCTTGGTCTTTCTTTTATAATAGCTTTCTTATAAATACTATTTCTTGAAGAGTTTCTTGAACTCTTACCATTCTAGGTTCTTCTCATTTAATCCATAGGAGGTCTTTAGGTCTTGCCACCAAATACTGGCCTTTCCTTCTAGGTTGTAAACTCCCATCCATACCTTCATGTTTCTGGAGTATTTGTGTATCTGAAAGTACATTTTAATATCCACCAACTAAGCTTCTAATTATTCTCCAGTCCTTGATTCCCCATCAAAACTGGTGGGTCTCATTTTCTTGAATTATCCTTCTCGGTGGTCCACTTTTCTCTTACCCAATTTTCGAGCTTGATTTCCATATTTTTGAGTTTCCTGGGAGGAACTGTCTTTTCTTTCTGCATTATCCCCTACTTCCAGGTCTGTAGTAGGGATTTTTCCCTTGCTACAAGTAGGAACAACTCCCTTCCGTCTATAGGAAGGAAGGGTAGGGTTCCTGTGAGAATGGAAAGACAAAGAAAATAAACAGAAAACAAAATGAAAATAGAATGAAACTCCTGCACACAATATTAGGTCTAAGCTCCACAACCCTGCATCAAACTGTTAGGGAACAAAAAGACCTGCAAGAAATCAATGGAAACCTGCAATAGAATGTTAAACAACAAACTTGCAAACAAATAAGGTTAGAAAACTATAGTATAATAAAAGGAAAAACATAAAATACAAGTATACCTTCTTTGGTTGGAATGGGCCACCATGCCCTAGCTTGGGAGAGCACCTCTCAATGGATGGGGAGCTATGGCTAAATGGAGGAATGGAGGAGAGGGAGGGTGAATGACTTGAGAGGAAAATGTTCTTAAGACACTCACATGGGAAGTGCAATAATAGGGAGATAAGAAGTGATTTGAGAGTGACCCCCACCCCTCTATTTATACTTTTTCTCAAGATTTTTAGGGTTTTAAGCCCCTGGTCAGGGATTTGGCCCCATTTTGGGGATTTTAGCCCCTTTTTCCCATGTATTAGATCCTTTGGGGGTTTTAAGCTCCTATATAGGGTTTTATCTCCTTTTTGGAGGTTTTAGCCTCTATGAGAGCTATTTTGTCTCTTTTTAGGGGTTTTTAATCCCTTTTTCATATTTTTGAGCCTTTTTTAGGGTGTGGGGGTCAAATGCGGGTCGTGCATGGATGTCCTTGGGTGGTGTAGGTCATATAGAGATTAGTGAGGGATTTTTTGGGTTAAGATATTTCCCCCAAATGTGTGAGGGCAGGATCTCATTGTATGGCTGACGAACATCATAGGATTTTCTGGGGAGAGGTAGTGCTTCCTAGGCTGGGGCATGGTGGCTTTTGGTTTTTGTATTAATATGGTTTCCATCAATGGGTGAGATAAAAATAATGTGTGACATGTATATGGAAGAGGCAAGAATCCCCATGCTCATAATTATGTCAAAAGAATAATGCGATCTAAGCTCTATAATATAAGAGCCTATCATGTACAACTGTTGTTACAATAGTGGTTGCCTCAATGAGAGGCTGAATACAATACTGATATGAAGAACTGCTACATTAGACCCATGGAATTCTCATGGAATTTTATATCTTCACGACTAATGGCTTGCTGGATCTGGAATGGTACATAGTTGTAGGGACTCACTAACAAAGAGTCAGAGTCTCTGTGGTATAAATATGTTGCATCAATCATAAATCTATATAGAAGCATTGTTGGGGCTTCTGAACATTGTCTCCAATGCAACTCAGAAATCATAAGGGACATGAACCTGTTGGGGTCCCTCAAATAGACTCATCAATTTGCTAGAGTTAGGTGACATCTGAGGTCTTCAACCAAATACTACATAGACCAATACCCTGTATGAATCTCAATGGTGTGATGATGTAGTTGGAGTTGAGCACGTGAGAAACAACCATCCTGAGAGGCACTAAGGACTCCTCTCAAGTGGTCCAAGGAAATCATCAATGAGGTTAATGAAACCAAGATATAGGGACCTATGGGTCTATCCTCTGGAGTACTTGTGTTGTCTTTGATAGAGGGAGACCTGACCATGATGTTATGGAGATAAATTCCTATGGATTGGGGTACCACAACAGATAGCTTGAATCCAGAAATCAATCCATTCCTATATGCAAGAGAAACCAAATATCTAACACTAAAGGATCTCAATTCGTACCCTATTTCCAATGGTTGATGCAGATCCCATCGAGCTTTCCAACTCCAGCTTGTATTGATAAATTACTTCCTCAACATTTAGCAAACAAGACAAGCATGCTATATATAATTGTGTTAGACCTACTCTAGCATATATAATCAATAACATATAAGCATTTAAAAGCATCCATTGATCAAATATTCATTTAAATACACATTGTTGGACAGGAAAAGATATTTCTATTAATATAAAAAAGAGATTACAATAGTGACAACCTTTGTCGGTACGTCTGCGAATCGGAGAAATTGATTCCCCCACTTGGACCTCCACCACTTCAATCCTTCATCTCTCTATAGCAAGCTCATAAGAAAAAGGAAATCTTGGGAAGAACACAAAAGTGCTTCAAGGGACAAACGGATGTAGACTCAAGTATAAGCTCCGACAACAACGGACTATAATTTTCTTGCTCTACAATTCCTCATATGCCTTCAATGTATCCAAAGGGTTCCTTATATAGCTCTTCAATGGGGTAATGAAAGGTTAAATCTGAGTGATCTCAAGGAATATGGAAGGTCGGGAGACAAGTGAGTCGGATGCACATCAAGGAAAACTTCAAAAGAATTTGGCCTTTTGCACACATCTCAATGTATGCAGTTTTAGGGGTCAGACCCACATATATACTTGATAAAGGGTTTAAAAGTCATGTATAGCAATTTTAGCATGTTTTTAGGGATGATCTTGGAAACATCAAAGGAACAAAAATGGTCCATGGGGTCTAAGGAGTCTGCAGAGGGACAGGGAATGCCATAAAAATGTGATTCACCATGTGTGGTAAAATCAACTATAACAGATGCCCCCTAATGTGTGAAGTCAGATGGGCCATACAATGGCTGAAATACATTATAAGTCCATCCCATAAGTGAAGTGATGAAGAACCTAGTGGAATACCAGCCAGCCAATCAGCATAATACAATGATACAAATTTGCATATAACTGCAAGTACATATAGCAGTTCTGGATACATAATACTACAATGGCCATGGATAGGCATGATACAATATGACATATGTGGTCATCTCCATGTACAATATAAATAAATCAGAATCTCCATGAATACTGAAGATATATAATGAATCAAGATCTCCATAATGGCTAGAAATGTCTAACATATACTAGAATCAAGTCACGAGAACTGAAACCTCATGAACACTAGCACGATCAAGGAGGTAGCATATAAGAGATGCCACGAATCTGGAAGGTCTTCTACACAAAATACTATGAGTACATCTCCTACTATCCGAATAGAGGTGTCGAGGTCGAACATAGTAGTCCATCATCTTATTACCGATTATTGATGTATACCATTAATAGACACGAGATCACCCACCAATAATGAAAATGGGAATCAAGGTACTAGAGTGCAAACTAATAAGTGTGAATAAATGTGTTGAGGTCGAAGACTTGAGAGAATCCATTGATCAGGGGACATTGATGTATTCCCAAAAAACTGTCGATGGCAAGAGAACCTACCACTGATGACTGCAAGTCTCAAGGCACTCAAAAATGACTCTAGATTCCTATCCCATAATAAATGATCTGAAGTTGATGGGATGAAATCTACTGGAACGAGGGAATTAAGGCATCCAACACGAGGTACTCGACAAATTTGTATAATGTGGAAGGACTCTATCATAAGGTGCACGAACCAGTAACTGTACAAGGAATGGCCAACATGCAAAGTCAAGATAACTGAGGAATGGCTGACTCAGGTTTCAACTTCCTTCGAACAAGAGCATAAAGGAGACTGGTAACTGAATGTAGGCAGCATAGACTCGATATACAAAATTGGGACATCTCTGTGACACAGGAGGCATCGATAGAGGCTCCATAGGGACTAGAAGCTTAACCAATCGATGGTGATAAACTCATAGAAATGAGTATAGCTCGTAAAGTCAAACTATTAACCCAACCAATGGATGTGATATACAGTGCTCTATTCAAAGGTGACATAACTTGACAGCTACCAAAGATAACATCTTTCCTTGTCTGCCTTTTTGGTTTTTTGATTTTTTTGGACTTTTTCAAATATTTGAAAAGATTGAAAAAGAATAAACTTGCTTTAAAGTTACAGACTAGGAGGAGATGAGTGTCAAATGGGAAAACAATATAGTTCCAAGAAGTGGAACATACATGTGCTTAATGCAAGGACACATGTGTAGGATAGTGACACTCAGGGGAATGTCCCCTCCCAGTAAAAATAGGGAATCAGCTGCAAAGGATATATAAAATGGCTCTACATGGCTAGACATGAGACAAGCTCAGGCTATATGGCTGATACTCAAAGTCAGGGAAGCTGGCATAAGGCTCAATGAGGCAAGAAAAGCTCATGATAATGCAATTACAACTTGACATAAGGGAGTCCCGGGGAAATAGGCCAGCAAAAATATCAAGAGGAGTATGAGGCTCTTGCTCAAATTCATGGTGGTACTCTACAAAGGACTCCCAGACCTAAGAGAGGACTCACAACATGGGTACCAAATGCAAAGGGGAGATAACTAGGACACCCATGTATAGGAAAGCTCTACCATTCACATAGTACCACTTCTAACAATAGCATGAAGGTTCCGTGATACCATGGAATGGGTCCGTACCTAAGGTTAAGATGGAATGGTCATAAGGAAATGCATAAGTGCAAGTGGATGGGAAATCCTAACCTATATGCCAGTTTAGACATAATACCTGTGATAGGAACGAATGGGTCGAAACCTCAGAGAGAGTGTACAAAAATTGGACCCTACATGACAACCATATTAGTCCAAAACAACCCAAAATAGTCAATAAAGAATCCAAACTATAGGATATAGGGATGAATGATCACGACAACTGCACCTAAAGGAAACAATGCGGTGAACAAAGGGACATAAAAAGGAAAGTAAGGTGTAGAATCAACATTCATGCATCCACTACCATCCCTGTGAGGGTGACCACCGGTGTAAAGACCAAGAGAAGGGAGTCAACATCCTCCACAAATAGAGTAAAGGGTGGAATGTGATCACTCCCAAATCTATGAGCATGGTAACGGGATGTGATGCCCCCAAGTATAACACCAGGGTTCATACTAGGACAAAGGATGGGTGATAATGTACTAGGAATACTGAAAATAAAAGGACTCAAACTCAAGAGAGCATAAATATACTCAAGTAACAGCAATCCCAAAGGCCAACTAGCGCACAAAGAGCACACTCCTAAGAAAATATACAACCAAAATACAAGCAAACCAAAGGGAGGATATGTGATCTCCTGAATGTAGCAGGTATCTCTCGCCTAGGAGAGGCTTGAGACTCCCATACACAACAAGCAGAGGTTTGTAACTAGTTATTGTGGACCTTAGCTTCAACGCGTATAGGGACTGGGCTGTCTGACCCCAACCTGGCTGGGACACCTATAGAATAACCCCTGCAAAGTATCCCCTTGATAACTTAGGTATGGAAACTAAGGACACCTAAATATAATCAATGCTCAGGTGGACATTCGCAAGTGAGATTGACCATATGGGCAGGGTAGAAAATCCTGAAACTCTCGAAAGAGCCCCCAGATACGAATACAATCCTGGAAATATCTCTGGTGCTACTCAGCTATGACCAGGGGTCATCCCAATCAATAACCGCTCACACTACCCCATTCTTAACTCTCGTGTAAGAGGAGTTCCCTAAGAAACACTAATTATACCAAGGATTTCACTATCTCACCTGGACAGACACCTACTTGTTGTTGTTTAGTGGTCTTGGAGAATTTACTCACAATGAACTATTCCAAGACTCTAAATCCTAATCTTGTTTGTGAACCCTATCAAAGAAAAATGTGTAGTTCATTTGAAATTATGTGTTTATTTTAGTTGGCTATGATTAATCAAAGGGAAATGGCCATGCAACTAATGATATGAAGACTCAGTAGTGAAATAAATATGCACACCATAACAAACAATGCTAATTTCAATCTTTGTCAAATGAAAAATAGGGTATGCCACTACATGAAATGCATAAATATATATTCCTTTCCGAATGACAATGCAATCCTTCCTATATGAAAGCCTAAATAAAACTCTCATCCAAGAAATCCAATGCAAGTACCTCCTCAAATCCATATGCAAAAAATGAAACTACCTTGTATTTTTCAATATAAAAGAATGAAAAATGCAATAAAAGTCATATAAAACTCTCAGTCTCTGCAGCAAGTATAAAACACAAGCCCAACAAGACACGGAGACAAAAAAAGAGTAATGCACTAATGGAAAAACAAAAAGGATAAATGATTAAAACTACTTTCAAAGAAAAATCAATGAAAAAGCAGTCTCTAGTTACAAAAGAAGCATCCAACAAACAACATCAGACCCAAGGAAGACCCAACCACACTCACAACCCACCCAACAACTTCCTACAACATCAAACTCACCAAAAGGGAGGATGTACATGACTGCTTAAAGAACAACTATGTATATACGTGACTTTTGGCCAAACATCTGCATATATATGCAGATTTTGGCCAAAAAACTGTATGTATACACGACTTTTGGCCATAAATCCATGTATGTACCCAATTTTTGGCCAAAAACTTGCGTATACAGAGAAGGCAGTGGTAAAAGGTAGGCCAAGGGTCAAACCAATAAAGGGGAGTGTCAATAGATGAACATACTATAAAATGCAACACATAGACAAGGAGAAACAAAGAGCAAGTCAAGAATATCAAGCACATTGTGCCCCTAAACCCCAAAGAAAAACAAGGAACGTCCGTAGCAAAGTCACCATTTCTATTACGAGAGAAATTCCTATGGCTTGGGGTACCACAATAGACAGCTTGACTCAAAAAATCAATCATTTCCTATATGCAACAAAAACCAAATATCTAACACTAAAGGATCTTGATTCGTACCTTATTATGAATGGTTGATGTAGATCCCCATTGAGCTTTCCAACTCCAGCTTGTATTGATAAATTGCTTCCTCAACATTCAGCAAACAAGACCAACATGCTATATATAATTGTGTTAGACCTACTATAGAATATATAATCAATAACATATAAGCATTTAAAAACATCCATGGATCAAATACTCATTTAAATACACATTATTGGACATGAAAAGATATTTCTATTAATATAAAATAGAGATTACAATAGTGACAACCTCTGTCAGCACGCCTATGAATCAGAGAAATTGAGTCCCCCACTTGGGCCTCCACCACTTCAATCTTCCATCTCTCGATAGCAATATCACAAGAAAAAGGAAATATTGGGAAGAATACCAAAGTGCTCCAAGGGATAAAGGGATGTGGACTCAAGTATAAGCTCTGGAAACAATGGACTATAGTTTTCTTGCTCTACAATTCCTCATATGCCTTCAATGTATCCTAAGGTTTCCTTATATATCTCTTCAATGGGGTAATGAAAGGTCGAATGCAAGTGATATTAAGGCATATGGAAGGTCAGGAGACAAGTGAGTTAGATCCACATCAAGGAAAACTCCAAAATAATTTGTCCTTTTGCAAACATCATGATGTACACAGTTTTAGGGGTCAAACCTACGTATATACGCGATAAAGGGTTTAAAAGTCGCGTATAGAAATTTTAGCATGTTTTTAGGGATGATCTTGGAAACATTAAATGAACAAAAACGGTCCATGGGGTCTAAGGAGTCTGTAAAGGGACAAGGAAGGCCATAAAAGTTTGATTCACCATGTGTGGTAAAATTAGCTATAACACGTAGTCAAGGCAATGTTGTTTCCTTAACCAGAAGCCAGAGGGAGATATCCGAATGATGTGAGACAATCTGAGGATTGACCCACTGAATCGGGGGGGGGGCAGGAGTTGAATAGGGGTAGAGGGAGTGTAGTGGACTCAAAATTCCTTTGTTCAGAGTATGACGACAGGGTAGGCCAGGCATCAAATGGAATTGACTCATGGGAAAGGGTTCATAGCTGTCATACCGAGAATGTAATTGCAAATGGGAAATACTTGGAGGAGGTAGAATTTTTGTATTGATGGGATCCAAGGAAGACAAACTGTAGAGTACTCTGAACAAAGGTGAACCAAAGTGGGAATGCTTCCAAACTATTCTCTATGGGGTGGTGTCTAAAGACACCTTTGTGGTACGATCTCATGGATTTTTTGTGATCCCGAGAAAGTAAATGCTCAATGGTGCTTTAAATTTTAGAGAGTCTGGAAGCATGAAGAAGACTCCAATGGGGGCTCTTTTTCATTAGTAGTCTCCTTTTCCTGAAAAAGGATAAAAGTATATAGAGGAGAGCTCACCCATCCTTTAGGGGATGAGAGACTTATTTACCATTGGTACTCCAGTGAGGTCAGAAAAGGTTAAATCTATAGTGATTGGATGGTCATTCAAATAATTTTATGAGTATGAATGAAACCAAGTTTGCTCGGCAATATTTTCTTGATGAGAAGGCTGGAAAAGAGCTTAATGACAACCCATGGTGAGATTTTTCATAAAGTTCAGCCCCTCTTCCTGAGAAAGCATAAAAGGATGCAGAGGGGAATGGTCTTAGCCTGAATGTGGCAAGGTGGTCCTTTTCATTTGAGGGTCTACATGGTCCACAAAAGGATATAAACGATATGATGTAGATGGCCTTTCCTATACTTCAACGAGCGGGAAAGGAAGCAGTTGTGCTCAACAATCTTTTCATTCTTTTAGGAGTCAGAAAAGAGCTTAAAAGAAACTCTAGTATGGTCAACTGATCACAGTGGCATAGGTGGTGCCCCATGTCAAAACAATGGATAGTGGTCCAAAGGTCATTTGTGCAGTATGGATGGAGTAGGTGGCTTAATACATGCACGGGATAGATCATGGTAAGGGCACTTGAATCGATGTGGTGGAGGTACGCAAATCGAGGTGGATATTTTATAAAGGTCAGGAGAGATGTGTGTGAGTTGTGGTGGAAGGACTTGACTACATGTGATGCGAGTGCATGTTAGGAGGTAGTTATGTGCAAAATTCATGCAAAAGAAATGACCCATCCTCTAGGCGGTGGCTCAGATATTTGTGTAAGGTGCGTTGGACGGATTAGAAAACTGTATGATAAAATAAAAATGATGTACCTTTCGGGCGGTGGCCCAGGAACCCGCATGATTGGCGTTAGGAAATTGTAATGCAAGTATAGGTCTGAAGACACTTACATCACCATGATGTGACTCGTAAATCAAGGTAACTTCTAGGAAGTGGTCTTGAAAATTACTTGTTAAATATGAGACGATGGTCTCATTAGAAGGTAGAGGATGAAATTTGAGCCTGGAGGTGTGAGAGGTGTCTTGAACAAGCTCCGGGTGACATTGGACTAGAATATAATGCTGTTTCCCTTGAATTGTGATGAAAAAATGTTGAAAAACAAAAAAGGAAAATCAAGTGACTCATTGGTGATGTTAATCATAGAAGATCTTGAGGTAGAACCCATTGCGGGGATTCTCCAATATTTTTCCATCAGAGTCAATAAGGGTGTATGCCCCTCTTCCGAGGCAATGGTAGATGACATATGGGTTGTACCACATTGAATCAAACTTGCCTTTTCCCAACTTGTCATTGGGTTGGTCATAGACTCTCCTTCGCTGAAGGTGTGAGGGTGGACGTGGGAGTCATAGTGGGCCTTTGACCACGTTTTTGCTGCTTCAATGGCTTGGAGGGCAGGTTGAAAGTATTCTATGGTTTGCTTGAGTTGGAGGAGTTGTTCTTCCAAAGGAATAAGTATCACAGAGGATTTCTACCGCGAGGCGGAGAGATGGGATATGACACTCTATAGGTAGTACTGACTCAATGCCATGTAGTAGGCAAAAAGGGGTGAAACCAGTTGCAGTTTTTATGGACGTGTGATAAGCCCATAGGATAGAGAACAACATGTGATTCCAGTTGGTTTTATTATTTCCTACCATCCTTTGGAGAATTGTTTTGATGATTTTGTTGACTGCTTCAACTTGGTCATTGCCCTGGGGGTATTAGGAAGATGAGTATTGGTGTTCAAATTTCAACATGGTTGAAAACTCAGTCCAAACAATGTCTCCTATTTGTTTACCATGGTCTGAGACCAACTATTTAGCAACACCAAATCATGAAATAACATGGTTGAAGAAGAAGCATGCCATCGTTTCACATTTGCAATCAAATGTGGTCATGGCCTCAGCCCACTTAGTGAAGTAATCAACTGCCATAATTATGTATTTATGATCATTGGTTGAGGTAGGTGTTGGAGTAGGGTCCCAAATCTATAGGAAAAGATTCTATATCGGGACAGGAAAGTCAAGAGGAAACAGTACCTGAGTGGCTGAGAAGAGAGAGCTCAACCAATGCACTTAAGGTAGAGGCGTAGACATGAGGGATCATCTACCCTAATAAATGGAAAAGGAGCAATGGGCCGAGGTATTGAAGACGAAGGACAGAAGGAAGCAACACCCATACCCATGATCAATTCCAGGAAGCGTGGAAGACTGTAGAAAGCTATGGTGTGATGGAAAGCGGAAGTACAAGTACAGATATGCCGACTTTCACAGTTAGGGTTTTTGGATTACTATTGGGAAAGGCCCACAGTTTTGTAATGGCGAGACCTTTGGGCCGTCTATAAAATCATGTATTTTGTATTATGAAAGGTTAGCTAGTCAGTCGATTTGCAGCTCATAGACATCTAGCTATTCAGACAATTAGCTAGTCAGAGAGTCAGTTAGTCTGTTAGCTCATAGTCATTTTGTATTGTAAGATATTGAGAAAGAGTCGAGCTCTGGTTTTGTTATTCAGTCTATAGTTATCTTATTGTAACCAGTAGCCAGCTCTTGGAGCATGTATGTAAGAATCCGGAGGGATTGACAGAGAGAGAGAGAGAGAGGAAGAGTATATTGTAAGAAGAAAATATAGAAAGAGAAGAGATTTAAGAGAGAAGGGCTCCCGGCTGTGTGTGCAGAGTTTCCCAGAAGATCTCAAGCTGCATAAGAGGTTGCAGTAGAACTGTGTTTACTCTCTCAAGATATAATATAAAAACTAGTTCCTGTGGACGTAGCTTCCATCCCGGGAGGTGAACCACATAAAATCAGTGTGTTGTGCAACTGTTTCATGTGATTGTGCTTTACTTAGTTACTATCTATCATTCGTTACATGAACTTTGCTTTATCAGTTAGTGAATGTATGTATGTTCTCATTTAGTTTACAACATGTAGAAGCTTAAATGCAATTTGAATGTATCAAGTGTTCTGTATATGAGTTTATCAGTGCTTGATTCACACAGTAATAGTTACAGTGTTAAGAATAGTCACTGAAAAAACACCTATCTTGGAGGACCCATATCTTGAGTTTTGTAACTCCATTTGACCTCATCTCTGCACTGTTGGAAATTTATTTATGTTAGATAAAACTTTCCAGAATACACCAAAGTCTGAAAATGCCCAGAAATGCTCTAAAAATGAGTTTTTTGTCTATATGCGAGTTGCTCTCTGTGATACCTGCGTATGACACGCGACTTGTCAGTTATACAACCCGCATGTGCTTATATACGTGAATTTTTGTACTAGAAAATTATGTATACTTTTCGTGTATGCGACTATCTAGTTATGTAACCCACGTATGCCTTTTAAAAATGTCAAAAAACACGCCTTTTGAATTTCGGGTAGTTTGGGTATTTATGCAACTGGCTCCTTCAGTTGTAACTACTTTGTCTTGGCCCCTAACTCTTCCTTAAGCATATAAATAGAGGTAGGGAGGTGCATGAGAGGGGACTTGAATTTTTGCATTGTTATGCTGGAGGATTTGGAGCTCTCTTTGCCCACACCTATTCCCTAGAAGTATTCTCCTTGTGTTGCAGAGCTTGGAGGCTGAGTTCCTTGGAGAAGAGAAGCAGCAGAACCAGATCGAGGTTTTGTGAGGTGCCGTTGTTATGCTGGAGGATTTGGAGCTCTCTTTGCCCACACCTTTTCCCTAGAAGCATTCTCCTTGTGTTGCATAGCTTGGAGGCTGAGTTCCTTGGAGAAGAGAAGCAGCAGAACCAGATCGAGGTTTTGTGAGGTGCCGAACTTGAAGAGAAGGTATACTTGTACTTGTTTTCAAGATTAATAAAGATGTGATGTCCTTCTTCTTCCCAAATCATTGTTCAATGTGTGATTGAATATTTTTTTATGATCAGATGATGATGTTATTCAGATCATTAGTTCATGTTTATTTGATTACCATTTCTTTATATGTGGTCATGTTGGTTTGAGGAAGGTATAATTCGTTTTGCAGGTCTCTTGGAGCAAGAGGAGCAAGAAGAGGATTGAGGAGAAAGATTGGACCAGCCTTTAGTTAGTCAGGTGTGGACCTTTCTCATCTCTGATATTGCTTATATATGCTTGCTAAACATTGTGCATCTCTCTTTCAACCCCAGTATGTTGATGGCCTCTTAAACCCTAGCCATAGGACACTTTCCTTTACAACAGAACTGGCGACTCTGCTGGGGACAACCTTGTCTGTTTGGGGTTTCTCTTTATTTCTTTCAGTCTTTTGCATTGTGTCAGGTAGATTAGGTTTTGCTTCATATATCATTGTTTTTGAAAAAATTAAAAATATAAAAGAGTTTTTTTTTTTTGTGGCTTTCAAGTTTCTATTTTAAAAATAAAGAGAATTGTTTTTGCTTTTTGCATTTCATGTCTCTTTGCTTAGTCATTTTGTTTCAACTTTGAGTCAAAATACCACATAAGTTTCATGGCATTTACCCTCTGACTAAAAAAATCCCTTAAAATAAATGATATAATTTAAAATTTATTAGTAAGTTTTATTTTATAGGGTCATACACCAACTAGCTCAGGCTAGACTTGTGGACTAGGGAGTTTTAACTCTCCACAAGTATTAAAATTTTAGACGTAGTTGGCCAATAACTAGGTAAATCCTTTTGTATGTTGATTGTATCTGGGAAGCTCCTCTCAAACAAGAGTTAAGCACGAGCCCGCGTGGAGACTTGGACTGAGGATACAACCCTCCGATTCCTTGTCAAATCGTAAACCAAGGTTTTTACGCATCTGGGGATTCTGTCTTAAACAGGGTTTCGGGCTTAGCTACCCTGCCCATGTGTACGAATCAGGATTGTGACTGTCCCCCTAGACTATCAATATAGTTAAGGTAGCCTTTAGTCTCTTTGACATCTAGGGTTCATACACAGGTACACCAGAAGGCTATTTCTGGTTGACCTTAGATGGACCTGGAAGGTAACCCCGGTAGAAAGTGTGGGAGGGCGGTGGGTGATTCCTCCGCTTGTGCCTAAGAACATCTACAGGGATGCCAAGTAACTATCTATTATATTTCTTCTGGAAAGTATATCTTATACCTGTTTGTCTGTTTGGCTTTAGGAATTTTTAGTGAGTGTTGTGTAGTTTGTCTGTACTTAGTGTGCCTTTAGGTGTGTGCTTTGTACTTTTGGTTTCCTATCAACCTCAGACTTTGTCTCCTGGTTTTGAAACTATGGCTAACACCCCTTCAAACACCAACCAAGAGATCCCCATGCTGGGAACTCCTTGTAGTATTCCTCTCATGGGAAATGTTGGTGTTCCCTTGATGGCCACCCTGAATCTACCTGGATTCACCCTAGGGCTACCGGTGTGGTTGTTTTCCACTCCAACTATTCTGAATGCTCGTGATGATTCTCAAGTAAGCTCCTTATATCAAGAGCATCAAAACACTACTTCCCCTTCACCTGTAGTTGATTCTCCTCCTCCTTCTACCTCATGCGGTGAAAGTACTGATACTAGTAACTGATAGTCTAAAAGGAGTAAAAGAAGGAGGAATAGGAAGAAGGAACATAAGCAAGGGGCGCCCATTTAACCTCTACAATTCAAGTTGAACCTCACCACCCAACCTCTATGGTTCATGCTGGGGGAACCTATCCAACCTCTGCTGGTCATGTTGGATCTAAGCACTCAACCTCTGCAAGTCAAGTTGATATTCACCATCCAGTCTCTGTTGATGATGCTGGTGGGATCCTTCCAACCTTTCCAGGTCATGTCGGATCCAGTCACTCGGCCTCTGCAGTTCATACTGAGGGCACCCGTTCAACCTCTGTTGATTAAGTTGAACCTCCCCATCCAACCTCTGCAAGTCATGTTGGATCCATCCACCCAGCCTCTATGGTTCATGCTGGGGGCACACACTCAGCTGCTGAAAAGCATGTTGATCCTAACCACTCAGCCTCTGTTGTTCATGTTGGTGGTGCCCGTCCAACCTCTACAAGTCATGTTGGACCTAGTCTCCAAACCTCTGCAAATCATGCTGGGGGTAGTCTCTTAGCCTCTGTAGTTCATGCTGAAGACAATCCGTCAAGCACTGCGAGTCATGTTGACACTGTTGAAAAGACTACCCATTCAAAACACAAGCCCAAGTTTCCTTGTAAACTTTGTGAGGGAGACCACCTTACTTATAAATGCCCTTTTATCGTGGAGGTGCGAAGAGTTTGGTTTCATGGTCATCCCATTTTTGAACATTATGAATATTTTCAACAAACAACCTCTCTTATTTAGGTTGGACCTAGTCACCCAGCCTCTGTAGTTCATGCTAGGGGTCAACTCTTAGCCTCTGCAAGTCATGCTGAGAGCAAACAATCAGCCACTAATAGTCATGTTGACATAGTTGAGAAAATTGGTCATTCGAAGTGAAAACTTAAGTTCCCTTGTATGCTATGTGAGGGATATCATCTTACTCACCAGTGCCCTGCTATCACAGAGGTGCGAAGAGTGTGGTCCAAGACTCAAGAATTTCCTTCTCCTGGACAACCTGTAGTTTCTCAACAACCTACTCAACCTTTGTTTGATCAAGTGGTCGAACCAATATCAGCTTTGGTCTATCCCACTCTTCTTTCAGAGAGTGATCCTGATGTGATTGAACCAATGTCATCTTTGGTCAATCCCACTCTCCCTTCGGAGAGTGACTTTCATGAAGCGGTTGAATTGATTTCAGTATCGATCAATCCCACTCTTCCTTTGGAGAGTGAAGTGTCTGCTAGTCACATTTTCTTCACTACCAGTTCAAAACTTACTGAACAAGGGGGCACTGAACTTGCTTCGAATCAAGCCCCACCAAGCTCCCGGATTGCTTCCTTTGATTGGGATAGCCTAGTTGAGCCGCGCCTTCCTTCTGATGCACCTTTCCAGATAAAGGTCAAAGTTGAACCTTATACGATTGCTCGTTGTATTGTTGATGAAGGAGCCTCAGTTAGTATTTTCTATTCTCATGCTTGGAAAGGCATGGGATCTCCCAGCCTTGTGTCGACTACTAGTCAGTTATTGGCATTTGATAGAAGAACATGTATAGCCTTGGGAATTCTTGCTCAAACACCTGTTACTTTGGGTGGGAAGACCGTCTTAGTTGACTTCATGGTGATAGAAGACCCATTGGATTTCAATATGCTCCTTGGATGTGATTATGTCTATGCCATGCAAGCTGTTGTGTCAACATTCTTTCATGTGATGTACTTTAATCATGGTGAATAAATTGTCACTATCGATCAGTTGGATTTTCTTGATCCATATCCTGACCCAACTAGAGACTAGGTCTTTCCTGTATTGATTTCCATTGTTTCTATAGACACTACCTTGCGACATGTGAACTATGTGGCCTCTTGTCCTTTGCATTCAATTGATACTGAGAAGCAGCCTTTGTTTTCATGCTTACCTTCTCAGGACTTGGTCCTAGCAGTTGACCGAGTGAGCCATCCTATATAGATTGTGGGGCCTAGTCTCCCCTCTGTCAATCCTTTTGAAAGTTTAGACATGTGTCCTATCTCGGATGATCTCCTTCCTTTGGATGAAGTATTTCTAGAGTCTTTGATACAGTCTGACCTTCTTTCAGATGTTGGTTTAGTTGTGACTAAGTATAACCTTGATTTTCATAGTAAGCCTAACCTTTCTTCTTATGTTGGTTTTGTTGAGTCTTTTGACTCTTCCTTCGAACAACAAGTCAGTGATCCTGATGAGTTTGATTTTTCTTATGAATTTTTCAACTCCTGTGATATTGAGTTTGTTCCTGTAGACTCTATATCCCTTGTTGATTTTTTCTCTCCTTCTGAGGTTGATCTTATTGATTTTAAACCCTCGAACCTTAGTTCTATAGAATCTTCTTCAGTTGATTCTGCCTTGACTTTACCTTTTGTAGAAGATAGCAAAGTCGCATGTGCTTCTACCAAAGTGACCTACATCGGATCTTTTCTTCTGAATATGATTCTGATGTTGTTGTTTCTTGGAGACAGGATTTTTAGTTGGATTCACAACTATTTACTGGCCTCGCCTTATGTTTCAAGTCATAATTTCATTTGCATGTGACCTGCTCGTGCTTATGAGCTTGATGCCAGCTTCCATGCTTTTAGCTCATTGTATAATCCCTCATCTTTGTTCTCATCGTTTCTAAGACTTGTATCATTTTGCATTTGCAACTCGACACCTTTTACCCTGAGGAGACATTCCCCAAGTGTCCTTATCTTGCTCACTTTCCTTGCATTATGCATAGGTCCGTTCCTTGTGCTTGGAACTAGTTTCACCTGTCTATGACACTCGTCTCCTCGCATTTAGAGCATTCTTTCTGCTCTTCTTCAAGCTCGTTAAAAACAGTAAGGAGGCTACGAGTTGAATTTTCCAGACTCGTTAAAACTTCACGAGAAATATTTTGAGTTTCTTTAGGCCCAGGTCTGACTCCTCAAAATAGACTTGACTGCCGAGTAAACTTGTCCATTCAGGCTTGTTAAGAATATGTGAATGGGCATCCACATTGGTGGTAGGTTATCTCTTTCTCGGACCATGTGGAATAATACGAGAAAGGAACACTCTCTTTTCTTCGGAATTGAGAAGAGTATTCTCCGGCATAGGTTTATCTCTTTTCCGGACCTGAGGGACTAAACTTACCGAAAAGGAACCCCTAGTATGAGCTTAGTTTTCTCTTTTTCATGCTCTAGACCAAAACATGAAAAATATTTCGAGTGTACTTTATGTCTTTGTCATGCTCGTTAAACCCTAAAGAACAAAGCATCGAGTTTATTGTTGTAAGCCCCATTTCTCGTAATGAAATGGATCTTTCCGAGTGATCTTGCCTTCCTTCACGCTCGTAAAACTCAGGCTATCTGTTGCTTTTGAAGGAGCGTTGGGTAGGTGGTAACCTTTTTTGGACCTTCCTGAATAAGTATGAACAAGGTGTGCCTTTTCTTCTTCGGAAGTTAAGAGAGTTCTTATTTGGCTTGTTTTATACTTTTTCGGCCTTAGGAGACTAAATTGTATGAAAAAGGAACCCCTTGGAGTCTTCTTTGGAGTTTTCAGACTCTCTAAACTATGAAAACACTGACGAGCATGTACTAATTTGGGCTCGTAAAATCCATGAATCAGTGCTTTATCAAGCATTCTTCTTTCTTTTCTTCGAGCTTGCCAAAAATGAAGATGGTCCCAAGTTTTCTTTCTTGGACTCGTTAAACCTTTAAAAGAAAGGGGGGAAGGGAAGTTCATTCACATGTTTTTTACATCATGGTAGCAAGTCTTGTTTCCTTGAACAAAGCACCAGTTTTGAGTCTATCAATAGTTGGGTCCTAGTATTTTGACCTTATCCCGATTCAGAGTTTCTTACTCCTCCAGTTGGTCTCTTTTACAATTATATGGGGAATCTATCAATGTCTCCTACATTGCAGATTTGTGTCATTGGTTATTTTGTGTCAAAAGCTGCCTAAGTCACTTTTGTGTCATGCTCACTATTCAAGGATTAAACCTTTGTCGGTCATTCTGTAGTTGTCTTGACCTTTTGTGTCGGCCATCCCTTGGTATCAGTTCATTACATCATGTCTTCGGCATTCCTTGTCGTGAAATTTAGTACCAATTCCAGATCCAATTAGTCTTTGACTTACCTCGTGTTGGATGATGAAGGATGCCTTAATGCCTTCCTTCCAACGGATATCTTCCTATCGACTAAAACACATCTTGCTTTGGGGATGAGATTTAGAGTTTTATGATAGTACCTTGGGGATTGTTGTCATCAATGGCAATTTCCCTCGCTATTGGGTAGTGGGAATACCTTAATGTCTCATACTCTATGGATTCTTCAAGTGTTCGACTTCAAGTCCTTGTAACCACACTTGTTAGAATGTACTAGGTACCTTGGGGACCATTTTCATTAATGGTGCTTTCCCTCGTGTTTGTTAATGGTTCTCATTATTCACCGGTAATCAAACGGTTCCCTCCATGTTTGACTTCAACTCTTTTATTCACATGGCTAGGATTCGTACCTTTTGGGTGGTTTGGATTGAAGACCTTGGGCCAATAGTAGCATCGTCATTTTTTGCTATTGCCCAAGTTGCGCAAGACCTTGTTACACTTTATATGACATTTTGCTGAGACATAGATCCACCTTGTATTTTTGTGGCTATGATCAATTGTTGAGCATGGATCCACCTTGTCCATTTGTGGCCATGGCTCCTTTAGATTTGATATGGTTCCTTTTTTCATATTGAGTGACCATGATAGTTTCATCAGTTATACATATGTTGGATCCGCCTGTATATTTATGGAGATGTTTTGTATATGGACTTGTATCTCCCAGAGATCAGTTTTTCTAACATTTATCTCTCTTACAGGTACCTTTGTTCGAACCTTTTGATCTTGGATTCTCTGTTCTCTCCATACTCAGTTGTTTCCTTTATAATGTATTTCGGCTATCATCTTCCCCTCTAACCTCACACATTAGGGGGCATCTGTTATAGCTCAAAATGACACATCTCTACCTGTGACCACTTTCCCATGATTCCGTCGCATGTCAACACTTCCATGATGACACTTCATGAAAAGTCACTGAAAGTCACTAAAAAAACACCTATATTGGAGGACCCATATATTGAGTTTTGTAACTCCATTTGACCTCATATCTACACTATTGGAAAGGTATTTCTGTCAGCTAAAACTTTCCAGAAGACACCAAAGTCTGAAAATGCCGAGAAATTCCCTAAAAATGAGTATTTCTTTTGTCTATACGTGAGTTGCTCTCTATGATACCCGCGTATGACACGAGACTTGTCAGTTATACAACCCGCATGTGTTTATATACGTGACTTTCTATACTAGAAACCCATGTATACTTTTCGTGTACACAACTGTCTAGTTATGCAACCCACGTATGCCTTTTAAAAATGTCAAAAAACATGCCTTTTGAATTTCAGGTAGTTTGGGTAGTTATGCAAATGACTCCTTCAGTTGTAACTACTTTTCCTTCGCCCCTAACTCTTCCTTAAGCATATAAATAGAGGTAGGGAGGTCCATGAGAGGGGGCTTTAATTTTTGCATTGTTATGCTGGAGGATTTGGAGATCTCTTTTCCCACACCTTTGCCCTAGAAGCATTCTCCTTGTGTTGCAGAGCTTGGAGGATGAGTTCCTTGGAGAAGAGAAGCAGCAGAACTAGATCGAGGTTTTGTGAGGTGCCGAACTTGAAGAGAAGGTATACTTGTACTGGTTTTCAAGATTAATAAAGATGTGATGTCCTTATTCTTCCCAAATAATTGTTCAATGTGTGATTGAATCTCTGTTTATGATCATATGATGATGCTATTCAGATCATTAGTTCATGTTTATTTGATTACCATTTCTTTATATGTGGTCATGTTGGTTTGAGGAAGGTATAATTCGTTTTGCAGGTCTCTTGGAGCAAGAGGAGCAAGAAGAGGATTGAGGAGAAATCTTGGACCAGCCTTCAGTTAGTTAGCTGTGGAACTTTCTCATCTCTGATCTTGCTTATATATGCTTGTTGAACATTGTGCATCTCTCTTTCAACCCCAGTATGTTGATGGCCTCTTAAACCCTAGCCATAGGACACTTTCCTTTACAATAGAAGTGAATGGCTTGATGTCAAAAGTGTAACCTATCCTCACGGTTTAAGTGCACTGTGAACTTCTATGTTCATAAATATAGAAGGATTTCCCCATACCATGGGTCCTCTATGGATATGATGAATAGGAAACCATCAGGGAGATCATCCTTGTCTGGAGATGACATGGTTAATGGGTGCAGATCGATCATGAGCGTGGCCAGCGCGAGTGCCTTTGTACTTTTTGGGGAAATGAATTCTAAGTCAAATTCTTGGAGGACAACTACCCACTTAGCCATGTGACCTTGTAGAAGGAGAAGGTTTAAGAGATACCGCCTTGGGTTTGAATCAGCCACTACATGAGTATGGTTTGCAATGATGTAGTGGCGCAAGTTTTGAGCCCAGAAGATGACGGCAAGGGATAATTTCTCCTCGGATGAATATCATAGTGGGAAACTTGTCAGCTTCTAACTGATGTAATAAATCACATGCTCATGGTGAGCATCATCTTCTTTTACCAAGAATCCAGCAATGGTGTTGTCCAAGGTTGACACATAGAGAATGAATTCTTAGGAGAAGTCTGGTGCTGAGAGTAATGTTGCAGAAGCCAGGGCTTGCTTGAGTGCATCAAAAAATTCTTGTGCTTGTTGATCCCAAACAAAGGGGATTTTTGTGTGGAGTAGGCAAATGAATCTGTGGGATTTTGTTGCATACTCTGGTGCAAAGAGGGGAAGGAAGATGGCCTTGACTTGGAGGTTCTATAGTTGGTGCCGAGTTTTTGGTGAGGGAAGATCAAGGATAGCTTGAACCTTGAGAGGGTCTACCATTATTTCTTTGTGAGATACGATGAACCCGAGTAGACGACCTACTCGGACACAAAAAATGCATTTTAGGAGATTAAGGAAAATTTTGTAATTGCGACATTGCAAAAATACTTGCCGCAAGTCATCTATATGTTGTGCTTGTTTTGGTGATCGAGTGGTAAGGTCATCTAGGTAGACCAAGATGATGTGGATTAGGTCGTAGAAAAAATATTTCATGGCACGCTATAAGGTGGCACCAGCATTCTTTAGACCAAAGGGAATTACTTGATAGGAGAATGTACCCCATCGGGTTGTGAATGTAGTCTTGTAATGATCTTCTTTCCGGATCAGGATTTGGTTATATCTGGAAAATCCATCCATGAAGGAAAAGACCTCATGTTTGGCACATGCATCGATAATCTGATCAATGAAGGGTGTTGGGAATTTTTCTTTGGGGAAGGCCCCATTTAGATCATCGAATTCTATGCAAACACAGATAGTACCCTATTTTTTTATTCATGAGAACATGATTAGAAACCCAAGTGGTGTACGCAATGGGGTAAATGAAGCTGGCTATGTGCAACTTCTCAATTTTGGATTTGATTGCACCAACTTTGGAGGGATGGATGGGTCATTAATTTTGGTGCATGAGGGCCACATAGGGACATGTGTCGATGTGGTGTTCAACTATGGATGGATCCAACCCAATAATTTCAGTGTATGACTAGGCAAAGATGTTGCGGAACTGTTGGAAGAGGGCTTTGTAGGTAGCAAATTTTTCCAGGGTGCAGGATGCCCCCAACATGATTTCTTCAACAACCTCAAGATTGTTTGAGATATTTATTTTGATGGTTGGTGAAATGTTGGCCATGTTCCCTTATTCGAAGGCATCTGGTGTTGAAATGGGATTTTTGAACCAATCGACTTTCCCATGAATGAAATATTTTGTTTCCACGGAAAACTGGTCAGACTGCAACCTAAGTTCTTTAGGGAGGAAGAACGAGCGATGGTGCATGTCATCCCATGGGTATTCAAGGGTGATTAAGGCTTCAAGTATCTCCTCATTTTTGCAAAAGCAACAAAGAGATAGGTCTGATAGACCATCGGTGATGGTGGACACAAGAGGATCTCTAGAATTGGACATCATGTAAATGGGCATGGTGTCTGAAGGAGCTGGGGGGTGAAATTATTCGATCAGAGCGATCTCATATTCAAGGGAATGTTGTCAAAGGTTGTCTAGAGCCATTTGGAACTCAGAAAAGTCTTGGAAGTGATGAGAATAGTGTGCATATAATCCATAGAGGGCACAAGCATGGTTAATTATCAATGACTTGTTTCTCACTATTGGCTTGCTTGGGAGTTCAACCATAGGGAGGTTTTTTGTTATATCCATGGAATCCAAATGTGCATGAATTATGGGAATCTCAGGGAATTTTTGGGTTGGCTAACCCTATTCCTCACAAATGGCACAAGGTGGGATCTGTCGGCATTCAATGGTAGCTTTCACATTTTCTCCCCTGGCCCTTTTTGGGTGGGGAAGTGCAGATGCGGGTGTGGTGGTTGGTTTTTGTGGGCCGGGTGGAGGTTGAGATTCAACCGCAATGGGTTGCACAGGGGTTGAGACTACCTGGGGAATTGGTGATTGGGACGGTGGATCAAGGTACCACATGGGAATTCCCAATGTAATAGTAAGTTTTGTTAGTTTTTCATCATTAAGCTAGCATTATGTTAGGATCTTTACTAAGAGAAGAACAAGTACAACAATCAAACACAAAAGACAATGAACACAGTTCTTTTCATTGGGGAAACCATAAATGGAGAAAATCCCACAACTTCCTCAGAGATAGAATCAACACAAGATGTAAAACCCTAAAATAGTAAGATGCACTCCCGACAGCAGTAATCTTATTCTTATCTAGCCCTAGTGTCTTATCCTTCCTCAACTATGTGCTACACTTGAGTGTGTGAGTGATGTGTACTAAATAGAGACCCCAAATCTCTATTTATAATAATCCCAACATGACTAAAACCCTACTAGGGCCGACCTCTATGAGGAGAGTCTAATAACCCTAGTGCCACGAAACTGTGGGGACTTTAACCCTTACACAATCGGAGGGTTACCCACTATGACTTGACATGACTTTTTTACATTATTGATTCTCCTGATCAAAATATCGAGGCATGACAACATGAATCCATTGCATAATAGATACATCCCAGAATACACATCGGGTTACAATACATAAGATACATAGATGAATACATTCCGAAGTGACAAATACATCAACACTCCCTCTTAACTAGGAAGGTATTCTTTCGACACAATTTTAAACACTAGTATTCTTCTTTGTATCAACTAGATCATCTTGTCATCTACATCTTGAGTCTTCCAAGTCTTCAAGTTATATTCATTCTTTGAATCTAGATCATCTCTCGATCTAGATCATCATCACTAGACTGGATCTAGATCATCATTCGATCTGGATCATCATCACTGGATCTAGATCATCACTGCTGGATCTGGATCATCACTCAATCTAGATCTCTTGGAGTCATCATAACTAGATCTGGATCATAGCTTGATCTAGATCTCATCTGGTCATCATCATGTGTACTATATCGTTATAGGAAGTTCTACAGAGCTATCCTTCTTTCATGCTGGTTGTAGGCCTAGCCATTAGGTAGGTCTTTGCCCAGCACTTACATCTGACCTACTCATCAGAAAGGCATGCCCAACACTCAGATATGACTACTCGTCAGAAAGGCCCAGCACTCACATCTGACATGGAAGGAACTAAATCCTCTCACCATGACAGAATGGCCGGCACTTACATCTGACATGGAAGGAACTGAATCCTCTCACCATGACAGAATGGCCCCGCACTTACATCTGACATGGAAGGAACTGAATCCTCTCACCATGATAGAATGGCATGCACTCACATCTGACCTAGAAGGAACCAAATCCTCCACCCTCGTCAGAAAGGCCCCCATTCCTAGACCGAGCTACCTGGTAACGGACCAGGTACCTCCACTCTCCCAGAGAGTGGAAGTTGCCCTTACATCTGTCCTACTCAATAGAATGGCCAGCACTAATATCTGACATGGAAGTAATTTAATCCTCTCACCATGACAGAATGACTCATCCCTTACATCTGACCTACTCGTCAGAATGGATTTGGATCTTAGCACTCATATTTGACATGGAAGGAACTGAATCCTCTTACCATGACAGAATGGCTCAGCCCTTACATATGACCTACTTGTCAGAATGGCTTTGGAACTCCTCACTTTCTCTTGGAGGAAACCTCGATCTAGAGAACACCAAGCTTCTCCTTGAAGTACTCGAACTTCACTCTGGCCAATGGCTTCATCAACACATCAGCTATTTGTTCCTCCATCAAAACATACTGGAGCTTCACTGCTCCTCTCTGCACCATATCCCTGATATAGTGATACTTGATCTCGATGTGCTTTGACTTGTCATGGAAGACTGGATTCTATGAAAAATTCATGCAACTCTGCTTGTCACGATGTATACAAGTAACATCCATCTGGAGATCAAATAAATCAGATAGTAGCTTCCTCAACCATACTTCCTCACAACTAGTTGAACAAGCTACGACATACTCTGCTTCAGCTATACTCCGTGCCACACATGATTGCTTCCTACTAAACTAAGAGATCACACCTGATCCCATACTAAATAAATTCCCTAAAGTGCTATTCCTATCAATGGCACTTCCTGCCCAATCTAAATCAACATAACCCTCTAGGTTAATCTTATGATTTGCATCGTACTTGAGCCCATAATCAACTGTACTTGTTAACCCAAAAATCCCACGCACATCTCTCAATGGCCTACACCACCTAAGGACACCATCTCACAACACTCATTTCACTCCATAAGAACTTCCATGACCTTCCATTTGACCCCAACACCTCCAAAAGAGCCCAAGGATGAATAGAAGGGATAAAAACCCCAAAAAAGAGCCCAAAATAGACCCCCAGGAGTTAAATCCCTAAAAAACGGGCTAAAACCCTGAAAGGGGCTGAAGTTAGGGTGGAACGGGCTAAAGGCCTAGAAAAGGGGCTAAATCCTTGACCAAGGGCTTAAAAACCGAAAACCCCTTAGAAAAACTATATAAGGAGGGCGGGGGTTCACTCTTAAAACACTCCTCATTTGCATATTGTTATGCTTCCCATGGATTCTTTGAGACCTCTTGATCTCAAACTACCCACTCTCCCTCTCCTCCATCTCCATTTCTCCAAGCCATTGCTCCCCAACTAGGAGAGAGGTGCTCCCATGAGCTAGGGCATGGTGGCCCATTTCAACCCAAGTGAGCTATAGCTTCTTTTCATGCATGTTTATTTCCTTGTTTTGTTTTCTAACCAATATTTCTAGTTGCAGGTTTGCCATTAACATCATTTGCAGGTTGTTTCATAGTAGTATAGGTTTATTTTGCAGGTTTTGGAGGTGAAACCCTAAACCAATATGCACAGAGGGGTTCAGAAGGGATGCATATCCATGTTTCTTTCTGATTTGCTCTTAGATGTAGTCTGTAATAGCTGCCATTTATTTGTTCTAGTGTAGCTTAGCTTAGTTTCAATTCGTAGCTCTATTTTTACCATTTTTACATTCCATTTTTTTTCTATTTTCTAAGGGTAGAAACATACCCTTGTACCCTATAGGAAAAAGGGAGCCATTTTTACCCCTATAGTGAGGATAAATTCTCACTACAGCTTTGTCAACTCCCCTGGGTTGATCCCACAGGATCCCTCGGAAAAAATTTCAAGTTTTTCAAATTTTTCAGTTTTTACCTTAGTTTTCAAAAATGTTTTGTTAGATCTATTTAAATATGATTTATTTCTTGTTTTCTGTTAGTGCCAAATCCTTTCCTAGGCTGATTCGAATCAGACTGACCCAGTACCAGTTACTGTTGGCCATGTCTGACCCTGCAACACCAAAAACACCCCTTTCTAGAGCAGGTCACTCTTATTGGGGGAAAAGGTGATGGAAGGCACACTTAATTGGCAAAGGCATGCCCAGGGTGCACTTAATCCTTAGATAGGCGCAACTTCAGCCCAAGAGCTCAAGTTGCGGCTGTTTTGGCATTTTGTGCGACCCCTTCGCTCATTTTTGGGAAAATCTCGTTGCCCCTCACGGGATTTGGTCAGAAATGTGCGACCTGTCACATAGAAGTTGTTTTTTAGTTTAACTAGCAGTAATTTCCAATTTTATAGGACTGTTAATGCTACCCAGTCACCTCTATCCACCATTACATGTCTCTTTTTATTCCAGTTTTCAATTTTTGCAAATAAATCAATGAACAATGTGTATATGCTAATCCAATCACTAAGGTTCAATAAAATGAATTAGCCTAACTAAAAGTAGCATAAAACTAACTATCTTTCTTCCCTCTTCCTCCTCTACCCATTCATCACCCTCCAGGGTATTCTGGGATATGACAAAGGTAAAAGCTCATATAGATCTAGGCACTCCATGGCATTTTTCCTAAACCATTAAAACCAAGTGACTTGGAAGGTACAGGGGGTAGAGAAAGGGGGCTTCTCACAGCACTAAGCGTCCTCCCTTCTTTACCAACATAGCACTTGGGAGGTGACCTGAGGATATATGGATGGGCTTACTCCCATTGTGTTGAGAGCCCAACACCTTCTCTTGGTTGAAGAAGAATACCACTAAGAGGAAGACATTTAGTTAGGCCAACAATTCAGGGTTAAACGCTACATTTGCTTACAAATTTATATTCATGTTTTCATACAAAGCCATGATGTGAGTTCTACCATGAATTCATAAACCATATTACAAACCAAATACTAGAACAAGCAAGAAAACCAACACACCATACCACATAATTAACCCAACTTAGTTCATGACGCTAAGTGAGCCTTAAAAGTTACCAAATTTACACTAAGTTCAATCAAATCTATAGTCTTTGAGGACATAAGTCCTTTAATGCTTCAACTATGGGAAGTACTTGGGATTTTCCCAGAAACTAATTGTGAGGAGTACCACAGGAACCCCAAAGTAGCTGGCTGCTGAGCGGAATTGCCAAGCAAAATGGGCAATGACCCCTTCCGATTGAGTAGAGTTACCCATGAGGAACAAGCCAAGCACTATCTTCTAGAAGTCTTGGTGGTTGAGAGACCACCTTTAGCCAGTAGGAAGCCATTAAAACTAGGGTCCAAATTTCATACCCATTAGTTTCATTCACACAAGTAAACACAATTGATCCTCCATGATCTTCCTCATGCCTAAGAGGCGAACCACCACCATTTGAAACATTCAGTTGGCATCATTGTAACCGTTCTCAGTGATCTCCCACACCATCAGAGGGCCACATAGCCTCTAATTCTAATTCAGACCCATATCAGTCTGAACCAGACCTCCAAACCGCACCATCTAGCCCCATGGCTACTGCAAACCCAAATCCATTTTCCGGTATAACCTTAGTAAGTGGACCCATGTCCACATCACAACTAGTCTCCCACAATGTGGCAAGTGGTCCAAGCATAGTAATGAATATTGTCATTAGCCAATTACCACCACCCATAGTGACCATCCAAGCTGGTCCAGTGGCCACACATGGGGGAAGTGGCCCCTCCACACACATTGTCCCACCTACCACATAGGGGGGCAGTGCACCAACCACCCACATTTACCCTACTACGATGTAAGGGGGAAATTCCCCTGCCACCCATACCATCCCTCCCACAACACTTGGGGGCATTGGCCCATCCTCCATGGTACCACCATAAGCACTCCCAACCATGCAGATGCATTATGCACCTGCAAACCCCACTCCCATTGCAGCCCCATCCCACATCAACTTGGGGTCAAATCTACCATTCATGGCTCTTTTGAACTTGCCTAACCTGGATAGATTGACAAATGACCCCATCCATCACCAAGCGTTTTGGCCACCCATGCCAACTAAGCTACCTTTAGACATCCCAAAGTTTGAAGGAAAAGCTGAGGAATGTCCCCAGAATCATATAATGGCATTCCATCTATGGTGCTCATCTAATAGCATCATAGAAGACTCCATCAGACTAAGATTGTTCCAATGCACACTTATAGGTGCCATAGCCAAATGGTACATTGAGCTGCCACAAGCCAAGTACCCCGACTTCAACTCCCTAGCCTTCATATTCCTGTAGTATTTCCAGCTCCCTTTTAGATATGATGAAGGGGTGGAGATCCTACTATCCTGTCACCAAAACACCACCACTCACATCACTGATCATATCCATGAGTACCGGTGTTACCACCTAAGTTCTACTCAATGGTTTTTTATCAAGTGAGCCTGGTGAACCAGACAAGGATAACATGCTAGGACTTCAGAAGACCTTTGGAAGTACTTCTGGGAAGTGCTTGTTGTACTATATCACATGTTCATACCCCATGGGGGAATTGTAATAAATGTTCTAGCATGATAGTGTCTGTAAAAGAATCGGTCTCTTAGAATTTATTTGTCAATCCAATCAGCCCAGGGTGTTTTTTTCCCTTGGTTATTATTGGTTGTTGAATAAACGACTGATAATTTCTGAGTTTTTCACTCCATACCTTCAAAGTTGGGGTGGTAAGATTGGCATTTAGGCCTATTGAGGTTATTAGATTCTATGCGTCAATGTATAAACATGCTAGACATCATGGTCAAGTCATATGAACATATCTAAGTCCCCCTAGGTTTTTTCAATTTTTTATTTTTTTCAGTGTTTTTTATTAAAATTTATTTTTTCCAAAACTTAGGCTATTTTTTAATAGTTTAATTGGAAAAATTGATTTTGTAATAAAAGTGGGCCAAATAATCAGTTTCAGTCATGTAGGTGCTCATTTTCAAGCTAAGAGCACCATGTAAACCCATGGACCCACTATTTCCTAGTTTTGAGTGATTTTCCATCACTCAGGTCCAAAAGCCCCAAAAATCAATTATTGATGATTTTAATTAATAAATTGATGAATAATGGATCAAATACAAAATCATAGATTAGTTGATTCTCAGCTAATTTGATTGAAATCAGTCATATTTGAAGCATATTCACTGGATCTGACAAATCCTTGACTAAAGGAGGTGATCAAATCAGATCCAGAGTTGATCTTCAGCATCCTTTATGGGGAATTTCACCCTCCCTCTCTCCTCCACACGTTTTTGGCTCATCTGGATGAGTTTTGGTGGATGCTTCAGTCAACAGGTTGAGGTGTCAGTCAGATCAGCCCCCCGATTGACAGTTGCACTTAGTGAGACTCAGATCTGGCTCAGTTAGACACATATCAGGCATTGATGGACTCTCCATCAGCATATTTGGTCTATCTCCTTAGGATTTGCGCCCCCCTGGGATGGATCTCTTGGTTTTTGTATATATCCAAGCACAACAGCCTCTTCCAAGCTAGTAAGAGATGGATTGAATGGTTTTCCATTGTAACTGTGTATTGATCATCATTTGTTGAAATAAAGAGAAGCTTTGGAGGCTCAATTGTGGAGTACCTTTCATGTGTGTATTTTCATTATCATGCTGCATTCGAGGTGAAACTGCTATTTTTTCAATTTTTTGCACTTAATTGTTGTCTACCTGAATGGTTATTGAAATCATAGGGATATATCATTGTAATTAAGCTTACTTAATTCTATTTTGCTGCATATGTTTGAATGAGCTAACACCTGTATGCTAAATAATATTATTTGCATGTTGTATCATCTACTTCTCATATGTATCTTCAGATTTAATGGTTATGTTTGCAGGATTTGTTTTGTAGCTTATAGGTTTGATTCCATTGGTTTCTGACAGATATTTCTAATATCATGCCCTTTGGTACTTCACTACCAAGTTTCCTTTGCAGAACTGCTTCAACAACAAGTACTTCTCTTCCCCTTTTCCTCTTTTAAAAATCTTAAAATTTCTTCAAATTGGTTACTATTAAGGTTTCTTGTTGCTTAGATATGTCTCATTAAGAAAATTACACATATATCTAGTTATTAATATCCCTTCATAATTCTATATCTTAGTTTTGTTTTGCATATAAAGTTACATTTTAAGAGATCTAGCTGAAATTACCATATTTTCGCAAGCATTTTAATGAAAATTCGTAGCTTGCTGTTAAGGTAGTTTGCTTTTTTGTACATTAAAATTTCATATTCTGCAATAAAATTGCACATATTATTGGATTTCCAAAAGGCAAGACAAGATCCCAAGGAAATCCTGCTTTCCTTGGTTCCTGTTTTACCCTTTTAACTAGTTTTCAGCTTACTTTTTTTGGTTAAAAGTGAGCTGACCCAAAGGTAATTTCAAAGTGATTTTGGTAATATTTCAGTATAATATTCTTGCTGGTTTTTATCAGGTTTGACAGAAAATAAAGGAATATGCTGTTCGGAAGTGGCCTCAGGAGCGTTCAAATCCCCCCAGGGGTCTCCCATTTGATTAAAACCTTTCATTTTCGCACTTTGTAAGCTCTTTATTTCACTCCATATAAGTATAAAGAGGAATTATATCATTTCTATGATATTTTAACCACTTTTAATAAAAATAATTTTTGAATAGGCTCTTTCGAGCCCATTCCCCATCCCCCCTGGGGGGATTTGCATCGGTGTCTTTTTTGTTTCTTTTTGTTCATACCTTTTCAAACTAGCATTGATCTAATCTGCAGGTTAGTATACTTTATTTCATTATCAAATTTCATATTCCATATTTTATATTTCAAATTAATCTTAATACTTACCCCATGACTTCCCAATTGACCCGAAAGGGGAAAGAGATTCGTGGTAGGACTAATTAGAAAACTAGAATTCTGTATCTGTTTTATTTTCTATCATTTGTTTTTCAGATATTATAAAATTAACCCCTCCTCGATTCCCCGATTGAGATCCACTTGGATCGAAAGAGGTTCCTGGAGGGTTTTCTTTTAAACAAGAACACCCATTGTAAAATTTACTAAAATTGAGAAGACTCTGGTGTGTATGATCTGCACTTGGATGCGGTTCATCTGATCAGTAAAGCTATATCAAAATAAATTGAGTGACTAGTATAATTAGGAATCACTCCCCCAAATTAACAAACCAACATGTGAAAATCCAACACCTAGATCGAACCATCACGGTGGCAAAATACCCAAAGGAAGCGTGAACTTTTGAAAAGTGACCTCGGGGCGCCGATCTCTGTGACACCCTAACGGGTGCATTATGAACAATATCCCTAGAGACTCCATTCAGCCCACATATTCCTTGCAGGTATCTATGAAGGTTTAGTTTTGGACATACTCCAAGTACTCTCTGGTATATCTGGAGTCCACCCCTTTGCCTAATTTTAATCAACTCACACTTCAAATTAAACTTAAAACGTACCAAGAGGCAATCGCAAAAAATTCACTCCAATCACATGCAAGTACATTGATTCTATTTTTTTACTCCATTCTAAGGCACTGGTTTTTTTCTTTCTTTATATATATATTGTGTCTCAGCATTGTGTTTTTGTGTGTTCATATTTGTATCTTGTCATCTTTGATTGTCTGTAGTTAAATTTCAAACTCCTAAGCAACTCATTCAGTTTAACATCACCAAAAAGTCACCCGAAACCTATTCAAGACACCTCTCACACCTCCGGGATCAAAATTTTTATCTCCTTATGAGACCATTGTCTCATGTTTAATTAGTCAAATTTGGCACCATCTCCCACAAGTCAACTCGATTCATGAGCCATGACATGATGATGCGAGTGTCTATGGACCAATACTCGTATCACACTCTCCGACCGCTACTCATACAAGCTGTCGGATTGCCGCCCGTTAAGGATTGTACCATATTTTACTTTTTGTATTTCTAATTGTCTTTTTCACCGCACCTTATGTGGAGATATTTGGACCATCTTCCACAAAATCCTTTGGTTTTATTCCATATATTTGACATATAAGTGTTCTTGGGCTGCTTCCCACTTAGGAATGTAATTTTAGCTTTACTTGGTATTTTTAGCACATAATTGTCTTTTTTGTTCACCGTAGCTTACACAGACCTCTGGACCACTGTCCACAAAACGTTTTATTTTCTTGCACGTATTTGGCATATAAATGCCTCCAGACTTGTACTCACATTGCATGTAGTCAATTTCATTCACCGCAACACACACACATGCTCTCTTGACCTCTGTCCAAGAGCCACCTCGGCTTGCATGCCTCTGTCACACTGTCTCGCAGGCCTCTACCGCGATCTATCCCATTCATGTATTGGTATGTTTGAGAGCCTTCTACTTTTTCCAAACTGCATGGATGACCTTTGGATCTCTATCCATCATCCTGACATGGGGGCACTTCCTGTCCCACCGTAGTCGGTTGACCACATTGGAGTTTTGTCTAAAGCTCTTTTTTGACTCCTTAAAACAATGAAACAATTGTCGAGTGTAGCTTCTTCCTTTCCCACTCGCTAAAGTATATGAAAGGGTGTCTACATCGTATCGTTTACCTCCTTTTGTGGACCATGTAGACCATTTCTTGAAAAGGACCTCCTTGGCACACTGAAGCCAAGAGCATTCCCCTCTGCATACTTTTATGCTTTCTCGGGCAGAAGGGCTGCACTTTACGAAAAAGCTCACGATCGGTTGTCGTTAAGCTCTTTTCCAGTCATCTCAACAAGAAAATATCACCGAGAAAACTTGGTTTTGTTCATGCTCATAAAAGTATTTGAATGACCGTCAAATCAGTATAGGTTTAACCTTTTCTGGCTTGATTGGACTACCAACGGTAAATAAGTCTCTCATCCCCTCCAATATGGGTGAGCTCTCCTATGTACACTTTTATCCTTTTTCGAGCATAGGAGAATACCAATGAAAAAGATCCCCCATTGGAGTCTTCTTCATGCTTTCAGACTCTCTAAAATTGAAAGCACCATCGAGCACTTACCTTCGCAGGCTCACAAAAAAAAAATTCAGGAGATTGTACTACAATGGTGTCCCTAGACACCACCCCACAAAAAATAGTTTGGTAGCATTCCCACATTGGGTCACCTTTGTTCAGAGTACTTTGCAATGTGTCTTTCTTGGATCCGTTTAGTATCAAAATTGTTCACCTCCTCCAAGTATTTCCCATCTCTAGCAATATTCCTGCTATTACAGCTATGATCCCATTCCCTTGAGTTAGTTTCATTTGCTACCTAGTCCTCCCTACCATCATACTCTGAACAAAATAAGTTTGAGTCTCCCACTTCCCCCCTACCCCTGTTTAGTTTTTTCCTTCCTTCCCCTCCCCCCCAATTTAGTGAGTCAGTCCGTAGATTGCTTCACACCTTTTGGTTATCACTTGTGCTCCTGGTCAAGGAAACATCATTGCCTTGACTAGGGGCAGATCTCCCTCTGTCGACGCTAACACATATATTCCATAAGATAGACCCAGAGGTCCCTATACCTTGGTTTCATTAACATCATTGATGAGTTACTTGGACCACTTGAGAGGAGTCCTTAGTGCCTCTCGGGACGGTTGTTTCTCATGTGCTCGACTTCAACTCCATCATCACACCATGAGATTCATACAGGGTTTGTTCCACATAGTACTTGGTCGAAGACCTCAAATGTCACCGGAATCTAGCACGTTGGTGAGTCCACTCGAGGGACCTAAACAGGTTATGTCCCTTGTGATTTTTGGGTTGCATTGGAGACAGTGTTCAGAAGCCCCAGTAGTGCTTCAGTATACCTTTATGATTGATGCAGCATACTTGTACTGCAGATACTCTCACTCTCAATCAGCGAGTCCATACAACTATGTACTGTTCCAGATCCAGCAGACCCTCAGTCATGAAAATATAGCATTCCATCAGAATTCCATGAGTCCAATGTACCAGATCAGTATTGTATTCAGCCTCACATAGAGGCAACCAGCATTGTAACATCAGTTGTATATGATTGGCTCTTGTATTTTAGAGCATAGATCAAATGATTCTTTTGACATTGTCATGAGCATGGGAATGCCCGCCTTGTCCATATACATGTCACACATTTATTATATCTCACCCATTGATGGGTACCAAATTAATACAAAAACCAAAAGCGACCATGCCCCAGCCCTGGAAGCACCACCTCTCAGCAGCAAATCCTATGATTTCCATCAGCCATACGTCGAGCTCATGCCCTCACACATTAGGGGGCAATATGTTAACCCAAAAATACCCACACAGCTCTCAATGGCCTACACCACCTAAGTACATCATCTCACAACACTCATTTCACTCCATAAGACCTTCCATGACCTTCCATTTGACCCCCACACCTCCAAAAGAGCCCAAGGATGAAGAAAAGGGCTAAAAACCCAAAAAAAGAGCCCAAAATAGACCCCTTGGAGCTAAATCCCTCAAAAAGGGGCTAAAACCCTGAAAGGGGCTAAAGTTAGGGTGGAAGGGGATAAAGGCCCCAAAAAGGGGCTAAAGCCTTGACCAAGGGCTTAAAACCCTAAAACCCCCTGGAAAAACTATATAAGGAGGGTGGGCTGTCACTCACAAAACACTGCTCATTTGCATTTGTTTTGTTTCCCATGGATGCTTTGGGACCTCTTGCTCTCAAGCCACCCACTCTCCCTCTCCTCCATCTCCATTTCTCCAAGCCATTGCTCCCCAACCAAGAGAGAGGTGCTCCCGTGAGCTAGGGCATGCTGGCCCATTTCAACCCAAGTGAGATATAGCTTCTTTTCATGCATGTTTATTTCCTTGTTTTGTTTTCTAACCAATATTTCTAGTTGCAGGTTTTCCATTAACATCATTTGCAGGTTGTTTCATAGTAGTATAGGTTTATTTTGCAAGTTTTGGAGGCGGAACCCTAACCCACTATGCGCAGACAGGTTCAGAAGGGTTGCATCTCCATGTTTCTTTCTGATTTGATCTTAGATGTGGTTTGTAATAGATGAAATTTATTTGTTCTAGTGTAGCTTAGCTTAGTTTCAATTCACAGCTCTATTTTTACAATTTTTACATTCCATTTTTTACTATTTTCTAAGAGTAGAAACCTACCCTTGTGCCCTATAGGCACAAGGGAGCCATTTTTACCCCTGTAGTGAGGAGAAATTCTCACTACAGTACCCCTCAGGTAACTCAAAATATGCTTTGCAGCAATGAAGTGAACATTTCTTAGATCTGTCAAGAACTGGCTCAAGGTGTTCACAGTAAAGCAAATGTTTGGTCTCATGTTCGTCAGGTACATCAATGACCCAATCATCTGGTGATACATCGTAGCATCAACTGAATCTGAAGAAGAATCACCCAATAGCTTCAAGTTTGATGCCATAGGTGTGGCCATAGTCTTGCAGTCCATCATCCCAAACCTCTTCAGGATCTCTACTGCTTACTTCCCTTGTCCAAGGAAGATTCCATCCGCACTCTGCCACACTTCCATACCTAGAAAGTAGTTAATCATACCCATGTCCTTCATCTCAAACTTGGCAGCAAGCTTTCTCTTCATATCAGTAATCAACCCATTCATACATGTCATGAATAGATCATCTACATATAGTAGAAGCATCACTGGGTTTCCATATTCAACCTTGTATTAAAGGTTGGAATCTGCTTTACTCTTGGTAAATACCAAACTGGATAGAAAGCTATCAATTCTTCCATACCATGTCCTGGGTGCCTGTTTCAAACCATACAGGGCTTTCTTCAATTTCCATACATGAGACTCCCTGTCATGTGTCTCAGAACTGAGTGGTTGTTCTACATACACTTCCTCTTCCACTGCACAATTCAAGAAGGCAGTATTGACATCCATCTAGTGCATCTTTCATTTCATCACTACAACCAAAGCAATTACTGATCTGATGGAAGTTTATCTGGCTACAGGTGAAAAGGTTTCTTCATAGTCTATTCCCTCTTTCTGAGAGAAACCTTGAGCTACAAATATTTCCTTATATTTTTCAATCCTACCGTCTGTAGCATGTTTGATCTTGTAGATCCATTTGGAAGTTACAACTGACTTCCCATCTGGTCTTGGGACAACATCCCAAACATCATTCTTCATGATCGATTCATACTCTTCGATCATAGCATCCTTCCATTCTTTTCGTTATATCGCTTCTTTATAACTGAAAGTTTCTTTATCAATGAAATCACATAGTAAAGCTACATACCCGGAACAGGATCTGGTCCTCTTTCTTTCACTATGATTCTCTTATGGAGCCCCATATCTTTCTGCACCTTGGATAAGTTCTCGTACCCAAGCAGGTTTCCTCTTATGAGGATTCTTCTCCAAAGGTGGATCTACATGTATTTGTGGTTCTTCAAATTCTTGATATTCTTCTCAAGTTTCTTCATTCATGGTTGTATCATGAATTCTGGGTGCTTCTGCTTCTTCAGGTTCTTCAGCAGGTCTCTTTCTAGATTTGTTGTAAGCTGTGTCTTCATCAAATGTCACATCCCTGCTAATGTCAATCTTCTTGTATCGTGGGAAATATATTTTGTAAGCCTTTGAGCTTTCAGAGTATCCCTCAAATATACCTTGCTTTCCTGAAGGATCTAATTTAGTCCTCTTCTCTTTTGGAATATGGATGTACATAGGAAAACTGAATATTTTGAGATGGTTGACTTTTCATTTCTTTCCAGAGAAGAATTCTTCAAGAGTCTTGTTCTTGAGTACTCTATGTGGAGTATAGTTCTGTACATACATCGTTGTTCTGGAAGCTTCTGCCCAAAGATGCATAGGAAGGTCTTGATCATGAAGCATTGCTTTTGTAGCTTCCATGATAGTTCTGTTCTTCCATTATGCAATCCCATTCTGTTGTGGATTATAAGGAGTGGATAACTCCCTCTTAATCCGTAATTCTTTGCATAGCTCTTTGAATTCATTTGAAGTGAATTCTCCATAATTATCTGATCGAATGGTCTTGATCTTCTTTTCAGTATGGTTCTCGATCAAGGCTTTGAATTCCTTGAACTTACTGAATACTTTGTTTTTGTTCTTCATGAAGTAGACCCATGTATTCCTAGAAAAATCATCAATAAAAGAAACAAAATATTCATACCTGCTTAGAGAGTTTGATGACATAGGACCGCATACATTGGAGTGAATGATTTCCAAGATTCCTTTTGCTTTGCTTTCACTGCTTGAAAATTTCTTCTTTGTATTCTTTCCTTTTGCACATCCTTTGCAAACCCCATCATGTTTTGCTTGGATTTCCGGAAGACCTTCAATAGCTTTGCTTGCAATAGGTAGTGTTCTGTAATGCACATGTGCAAGCCTTCTATGCCATAGTTCACTTGGATCTACTGTGTCTTGGACCAAGGCTTGTTCTGGATGGCCCTTTAATTTGTACAATCCTCCTTCTTGTTCTCCAATCACTACCGCATCATCAATAGTATTTCCTTTTGGTCACGTGATGACTTAACCATCTATGAATGCAACCCGCATTCCTTTTGCATCTGATGCTGATATGGAGAAAAGGTTGTTCTTGAGTCCTAGCACAAACAATACTTCTTTCATTGTTAGATATTTTTCAGAGTCTAACTTATATGAAGATTCCCCACTACCTTTTATTGGATATTGGTAGTCATCTCCTTGCTTTACCTTGTGAGGTGATTCATGTTCTGACAGTCTCACAAAGGATTCCTTGAATCCAGTCATATGTTTGGAATCCTCACTGTCTATAATCCAATCATCACTTCCATGAGTAATGTTACCTATGAGAGCAGATATTAGAACATATTCATCCTCGCTTGAAGAATCTTCACTTTCATAGTTGGATCTCTTCCTGGATGGTTCATCATCCTCTCCAGCATGAGCATGATGTCTTCTTTTGTTGCTCTTCTTTACTATCTTCTGTTTGTTAGGAAAATTCCTTGCATAGTGTCCTGCTTCATCACATGTATAGCATATGATCCTAGATACATCTTTTCTAGTGTTATCTTTATGAGAGTGCTTACCTATGGAGATATGAGGTCTTCTTTTGCTTGACTTGGAGTGAGACTTGGAGTGTACCATGAGAGCTTGGTTTTCACTTCCCATATTCTCTTCTCAAGTTGCTATCCGATATTATACTTGAGAGCACTCTTCTGATCGTCTACTGAACTTGACTAACTTCCTTCTAGCACAGATTCCTTGGATGAAAGAATCCCATGACCTAGGAATGCCATTCAATGCAGTCATTACAATATATGCATTTTCCACTTCTTCATAAACTAATTCTAGTTGCTCCTTGATCTGAGAAACTCTTGTGAAGTAAGAATAGATTGTTTCTGCATTTTGAATCTTCACATTCTTCAGTTGGTTTCTCAGGGTCATCTTTCGGTTTATGTTCTTCCCTTCAAAAAATTTGGGTAGGGAATCAAACATAGCTTTAGGTTTCTTGAGAGAGGAAACATGTGGGATAAGGTGATCCTTGATAGAATCAACAATGATCCTCTTTTCCATAACCATCTTCTTCTTATCTAAGGCCTTTTCCTCATCTCCCTCTGGAACTGGAACCTCCTCATGGATGTAGGAGTGTAACTCATTTTCTTGCAGGACCAGGGAGATCCTATACTTCTAGGCTCAAAAGTTATCATCTCCCTCAAGCTTTTCATCAAGATTGGTATAATGAGACATATTAATTTATAACCTCAAATGGAACTACAAAATATTTTATATCTTACCAAGTTCAAGATGTCGGATCTAAAACTTGAGCTAAAATCCCGTAGAGTTGGTTCAAGAGCAAATTAGGGTTTTGCTTTTCTAGAGTTCTGTCCACCCAACTGCCTTGAAATTTATCCCTAACTTTTATTTTTGGGAGGAGATCAATCCAGGCCTGGGCTCACTGAAAAATTCCTCTTCTATGAAAATCCCTAATTTCCAACAATAGTGACAGGTCCAAAACTAAAAAACCTCAGAATTGGATTCTGCTTTGACAGAAAGATGTGCCCTAAGGAGGAGAGTTATTCCACCTCAATTTTGCTGAAAATTTGTGGAGGGAAATCCACAAACTAGGAATTCCTAGTTCCCACAGCTGCACAGTGTCTTCTTCTCAGGTTAGCTTTGATACCATGTTAGTTTTTCAACATTAAGCTAGCATTATGTTAGGATCTTTATTGAGAGAACAACAAGTACAGCAATCAAACACAAGAGACAATGAACATAGTGTTTTTCATCGAGGAAACCATAAATGGAGAAAACCCCACAACTTCCTCAAAGATAGAATCAGCACAAGATGTAAAACCCCAAAATAGTAAGATGCACTCCCGATGACAGTAATGTTCTTCTTGTCTAGCCCCATTGTCTTCTCCTTCCTCAACTATGCACTATACTTGAGTGTGTGAGTGATGTGTACTAAATACAGACCCCAGCTCTCTATTTATACTAATCCTAACATGTCTAAAACCCTACTAGGGCCAACCTCTACTAGGAGATTCTAATAACCCTAGTGCCCCAGAACTGCGGGGACTTTAACCCTTACACAATCGGAGGGTTACCCACTATGACTTGACATGACTTGTTTACATTATTGATTCTACCGATCAGAACATCGGGGCATGAAAAAATGACTCAATTACATAATAGATACATCTTGAAATAAACATCAAGTTACAATACATAAGATACATAGATGAATACATTCTGAATTTACAAATACATCAATAAGTTTAAGGTAGCCATTACTGGCTTGCTCATGACACTAGGCAGGGGAAAAAGGAAGGGAATTGTGTGGACTGGGGAGGTGCCCAGATAACTCCTTGATGGTTTCTTGTGGGGATGAGGTTGTGGTGATGGTTGCACATAATGCTATGACTATAGATGATACTGTGGCTGTTGATGATGTTGGGGATGCTGATGATGTTGCGACTGCAGATGGCGTTGTGGTTACGGTTGCGGTTTATGTTTGGGTGTAGTAGTATTAGATGAGAGCATGCAAAAATTGATAGTCTCATTTGGTCTCGGCAGTGGTGACAGTAAGGGGAAAGAATTCGTCATGGTGGTATTGACAAACAACCTAGGGCCCACATTCAACAATGGGGAGGTTGGTATGTTGTCAACCATGGTGTTGACTGTAGGGATAACATTGGCGTGTGTGTCTAGTCCTTACAGATCAATGGTGTTGATCATAGGGATAACATTATCTAGTGTAGTTAGACCTTGTGGATCGTGATAAGTCAGTTGGTCAATCATCATGATTTTCCCTTCATGGGGGCACATCATGAGATGGAAAATAGTTGATGATAAGGCTCTCATGGCATACATATAACTCCTTCTAAGGATAATTTTATAGTCCAACTGAGCATTAACAACGTCTATGTCAATCAATACTATTTTCCCGGCTAATGTGATGGGAACATGGGGAGGATTCCTTGTGATTTAGTGGGGTGGCCATCATAAGCCCATAGAGTAGTAGAGGATGGTTGCACAATTAGGGATCCAAGCTTATGCCAGACTAGGGTAGACATAACGCATGTGGATTCCCCATCATCCACTATGCACCAGTGCATGACTAAATTCTAGATGGAAACCAAGATTTGGAAGGCGATGGTTGATGGCATCTGTGGTTCTCCATTGTCTACATCGAATGTGATCAACTTGGAGTCTAAGGGGTCTACAGCACCAAGGGAGGCTAGTAAGGCTTTCTGCTGTGTTGGGAAAGTTTTGAGTACCTCAAGAGTGGACATGGCGATAGGTTTTTGTGCCAAACCATCCACGATGTTGTAGCTTATAGCATCTCTAGCCATGGCATTGTTGGAAATCTGCCGTATGGGGGGGCACAGAAGGAAAGGGGGTACCTGAAGAGGCACATTGGTTGTTTTGGATGTAGATTTCATTGATGTGTCATCGACTTCAGTGTTGGTTCCATACTGATTTTGTCTGGTCTGTAAATCGACCTTTTTGGTTGTCATTGTTACACTAGTACAAAATGAGCAATTAGCTACTACGTGACTAAAAATTCTAGTCACCATTGGTTTTTCAAGTGATTTACTACTAAATATGAGCAATTTTGATTGACCGAACTATAAAAAGACTAAAATTAATGACTAATTTAGTCACCAATTAACAAATATGAGTAGATAATAAGTTATAGATTTAAAAATGATCACCAATTAACAAATATGAGTAGATAATAAGTTATAGATTTAAAAATGACTAACATAAATGACTAATTTAGTAACGACATAAAAAAATGACTAGCTAGAAGAATATGAATTAGTCATTTTTTATTGTTAATCCAACAATGAAAAATTGCAATTTTTGGACTCTAAAAAGTTATGTAATGGATAAATGGGGGCTTCCAATTGTCTTCCCAAAGGTTACAATTCATTAATTAACTGAAACCCCTTTCACAAAACTTTCCTATGCATATGTTTTCATAGAAAACAACTCTATGTTTGATGAACTAGGAAAAGGGGTTGTTGATTCATAAGAAGATATGTTCGTCTGGATAGAGTCTTAGGAAAATGAGGTATTATATCCCCCTCACAAGCACATTCACTTTAATTTTTTCATGTTTTGTATCTTCAAGGTTGGTATAGTTTTTGAGATGGAGTTCTCTAGAGCTAACAATAAATACCCAATCTAATATTATACTAGTAATTTATAGTCTATAAGTGAAACTTTTTGAAACTCTCAAACAATATCAAATACAAATATTAAAAAATATACCATTATTCATTATATATATAAGAATAAAATAAATGATGGAAAAATATGTTTATTATATTGACCAAACCCATCCATTTCTCCATATAAATCGCTCATACAATCCCATGCTTCATTTTACATTCATAAACAAACATATGCTATAGTTCTTTGCATTTTCAACAAGTTTACTATATTGACCAAACCCATCAATCTCTTCATATCAATCACCCATGCAATCTCATGTTCCAATTTACATTTATAAGAAAATATTCAACTTGGTAAAAACGAATTCACACATGGTGTGTATATATCCGGCGTAAACCTTAATTAATTTTGTAACTTTGTTTTTATTCTTCAAATTTGTAAAAAGAAATTCACACATGGTGTAGATATGTGCATCCTAAACACTGATTATTAGTTTTGTAACTTTGTTTTATTTTAGTGCAAAAAGTTAAAAACATGTAAAGTTTAAAAAAATAACTTATTACTTTGGAATATTTATCTTGTTACAGAGGAATAGTTTGTTCCTATACCATTAAAAAAATAAATTGCTTTTCTAAAGTAATATAACAAAAAGCAATGAAATAAGTTGTTTCACATCTCTCCTTTATATATAATAATCATTAATTCGAGTAGTAAACTCCCGCTCAACGTTCAAAATTGAACCCTTCCCAGCCCTTCCAAAGGGTTCTGGCCCTTCCTAGAAGTGCAAAATTAAAATTGCCATTCAAAAATTAAATAAAATATGAATTTCACCCTTCCAATTAAGAAGGACATAATTTATATCAACATTTCAATAGAAGAGCAACATTTGAAATTATCCATCCATATAAATTTCTCAAGATGTTGAAATTCCTATGCTATAAAGTTCTACTCATCAATCAAAATATTGGAAATATCATAAAATTATAATCACTCACTCACTCAAATCATGCCCTCAGCGTTTAGCTGTGCAAGATGACCAATGATCAATGATGACTACAAGGCACTGGCCACCAAGATGTGACTTTGAATCCCAAGTCATTTGTGGTTGCACTCTAAAGTGTGACAAGGTCAGGGATTACAATTGTAATAACAAAGAACAACTACTAGTCTACTACTAGGCCCGAAACGAGCCCAAAACTTTGTGCCTACTATCTATGTGAACCTAGCTACCAATGTCCACTTGTTTTTTGTCAAAATGAAATTCAAATGGCCAGTTTGATGAGCCCTCCTCTACAATATTTCATTGCATGCATGAATATCACAGACGCATGACAACTATAAATAGCACTCAATGCATGCAACTACAAATAATGTCATGCTTCTAGGATCACACATTATGTAGAGGCCAATTTATGCATTGATACAGGGAGGTGTCACTAGGCACTTGATATAGAAAAACAATGAGCTAGAAAAAAAATGGACCAAAGCACCACAATGGTTATTAAGAAATTTAAAATAACAGTTTTTTCCTTAAGAATAGTCATCAATTTGATGGGTGACATGATCATGATGTAATCTCCCTTCGTCCTTCCAAACATTTGTGGTTTCTCACAACTTTTTTCATGGGTGCTCACCACCAAAATACATATAAAAACTACTTGACTTTACATCATCTTCTCTTTAAATCCTCATCTCATAGACATAACTAAGGATTATTATGCATGCACATCCTCACCTTATAATATCAATTGGGTCAAGGCGTAGAGACATCCATAAAATATCAAATGTGTCAAGACACAAAGAGTAAGAGACAACTATAAGTAAATCTTATATTAAATTTACTACATAAGTCTTTAATTGACACTATCAACTGATATTTGATACGTTGTATTGTCATGATATTCTTTTCACTCCTTACCAATGTGATATGAAAGGCATTCTTTGAAGGTGAAGTCCATAATTTTACATCTTCTTCCTCGTTCTCATGCCTTTTGGTAGGACAATAAGGAGGGTAGTGGCCCACATCAACATGTAGAATGGTTTAGACATAGAGGTATACAAATTAATTGTTTTCATTAAATAACTTAAATTTCCTACCCATGACTTTCGATTCACCGAATCATGGAATGGTACAAAACACAATAAATTTTAGAACCTTGAGCTCGTAATTACTCACACCTCTAAATTTCTCAAATCATGCCATTAATAAACTTATTTTGGTGTTCTAGTTCACTTTAAAAGGAATGATGTTGAGACTTAGACATGCAGTGAGTTGCAAGGCTTCAATTGACTTGGGCTTGATTCCATTGCCCCTCCATCCCATACATGTATTTTGTTGCGTTAAGTGTTAAACAACAAAATTTGATGCCTAGGCCCCAACGATGATATCGTTGCTAACTTGCTTGGTATCCAGTATTTTTTTTAATGTTTTTTTAGTTGTGTATTATTTTTTCTTAAGTTCCCAATCCCATCATTCTTACATCACTCGGGATTGGACTGCTACCCTCTCTCTAGTTTGAATTAAGTTTTTGGTTGTATATATTGGTTGTAGGTTTATTATAGCCTTGTTTTTCTTAGTGGATTCCTTTTGTACATAGTTAACAGTAAGAAATTCTCTCATGGTTCTAGTTTTTCTTTAAGACTATATCTAGTTACGACATTTTGCACTATGCATAAGATCAAGCGAATTCCCCAATATGGTTATTGCATAGTCTAAATAGTTTTTTTTGTATAATGAAGCGTGCTCCAACTTGAAAAAAATACTATAGAATAGTTGTTATGTTACTCTAAAATTAGTGTTACATATTTGTCAAATTAATGCATTTAAATTAAGTTTTATTGAAAATATGTCATATTTTTGTATAGATATTAGAAGGTGCTCAATTCTTTAAAATTGTCAAAATTTAAATGTACAATATTTGCTCTTTTACATTTTTGAAAAAAAAAATAATTAATTTATACTTATCAAATAAAGTACAACTATTTATATTACCCTTCATCTTTAAAGGGCTCGGAGAATAAAACTATTTATATTTCCCTTCATCTTTGAAGGGCTTGGAGAATAAATGCCCTTCTAATTGAAATTAAGACCCATCCTTCAAATTTGATCACTGGTTACATGTATATACAATGCTTTGACTGTCGAACTAAAGCATATTTGTACGAACGAGAGAGTGTAGATTCACACCCTTCTTCTTATCGCCACGTGGGCACCCATTTCTTAGACCAGTCAGGACTCAGGGCCTTCCCCAGAGTCAAACTTGCGATAATCGTGGGAGTATTTTGGTTAAACGCATTGATATTAACGAGATTCCACTTTTAAAAGTTGTTTCTATGACTCTATCAGGTGAAGAGAAGTATAAAGAGAAGTTAGATTTAATTCCCCTATAACTAGGAGTGCTCGTATTTTTTTGTTTGTGGGTGGTTTGAGAGAGGTTAGTGCTTATTCCCCTATCGATGTGAGTGTTGGAAGTTTCATATTTTAGCTTTGAATAAGAATCTGGAGCAGTGGTTCATCTTCTCAACAGAATGAGGAAGGCTAGGAAATGGCTTCCTCTCGTAAGCCCAAGAACCAGGCCCCTCCAACTGCTGCTACAAACTGGCCAAGGGGCGACACTTATTCTACTGACAGGCCTGGAAATGGAGCTTGGAAGGGTTGAGGATATTATAATGTTGATGACCAGAATACTAGCCGCTGGGTGAACCATAGTAATGATAGAGACCAGGGTAATGAGAAAGGAGGATGGAAGGAGTTGGGGAAACCTCAGCAAAGGAATATAAATCCAGAAAATAGGACCACCACAGTAAGAAATGTTGGTGGTTGGGGTCAATAGGGCAAGGTAGATCAAGTAACACAGGGAAGTTGGAGGCTTGATAGCTCAGAGTCTACTCATGGAAGGATGGGCAGGCCAGATCTTGCTATTCCTCTCCCACTTGCAAATGGTTGGCAATGGGAAGGAACCAAGTTGAATTCTTCAGTGGCATCGCCACCGCTAGGAAAAAGTGTCGGACACAGTAGTGCAAAAGCTAGTGAAAGGAAATCTGAATTGGGAATTAATATGTGATCTAAACATCTTCCTTTTGAGAAATCAGTTGAACCATCTAATGAAACAAGTGGAGCTGGCTGCCAGTCCAGTGATAATGAAATAGATATTGATAATATTGACAACGACGAGGGTTTAATGAGCAGCAATGACTGTGATTCTAAAGGGAGTAATGTAAGCCATGAAAATCAGAAGAAGAATAAGTGGTTCAAGAGTTTTTTTGAATCCCTTGATAACCTTAACCTTGAGGAGGTGAATGATCCTAAGAGACAGTGGCATTTCACTGCATACAGAGGTGGGGTTGGGGCTATTGACTGGTACAGCGGTATGCAACCTATTTTATCCCATGCCAAAACGATCAGATCAAAGAGTGTAAAGGTGCACCATGAACTAGCGCAAGTACTAGAAGAAGAGTTGAAAAGGCAAGGAGCTGCATGCGTAACTCCCAAGGAGATGTTTGGAAAGCGGAAGGGTTTGCAAGAGATGATCAATGATTAAGAAATTATCTGGCCTCCTATGATTAATATTCAAAATACTCTCCTTGATCAAGATGAAAATGAACAGGTATGTGTTGTAAGCTTATGTTGCAGCCGCAACATTTTCCCAAAAATTCCAAAAAATTTCGAGACCCTCCTTTTGCTTAGATTAGTTTGATTTTCTTCTTTGATTTGGTTTAATGACTCTTCAAGAAAGATTGTTGCTAATACTTGAAATGATCTGCTTTGGTTTTTTATACCTTTGAATGAATTTCAAGTGTTTGATTCAGAAGAATATTTGCTTACAGCCCCGCTGTTGCGGAAGAGTATTCAGCTTCACCTTCGTTATTTTTCCCGATGCGTTTGTTTTAATCGACTGTTCTTTCGTTTTGCATCGGAACAATTTGTTACTTCAGTCTCCATAGTTGCGGAGGGTAGATTGCTAAGTATTTTGATCCCTGTTTGAATTTTTGGCTCCCTCTTTGTTATTTTTTCCGGCCCCACAAGTCTCGGGCTTCCGCCGTTGCGGCTGCGAAATGCACTTCCTTTTTCGGACGTCTAGTCGTTTTGAACCCCGCCGTTGTGGAGAAATGATCAATTCTCAATCGAATGTTTTCTGGTTTCAAGTTGGAACATGTTGTTACTTTGGTTCCCGTAGTTGCAGATGGTCAATTGGTAAATATTTTGATTTTCACTTCGACTTTTAAGGCCTCGTGGTGTTGTTTTCGCTTCTCCTTCAGTCTTTTTTTTCCGCCGTTGTGGCTTCCAAAGCATTATCCTTCCAGTTGTCTAGTGGGTTTTTCTCCGATTGTCGTTTTCACCTATCACGGACCATGATATCCTTTATATATCCGTCATTGCGGCTCCCATTCCGCTTTTGCTATAATGTTTAAAGCTTCGACGCACGCTATCGATCGGCTCTCGCTTATCCCTATGGATAGGGTAATGATTTGACCATCTTTCCTTGCACAAAGAAATATGCTTTTGACCTCCGATATAAATTTGTTCGCCTTCCAATATTTTACCCTCCGCTTGTGTTAGTATATATATATACGGGGCAGACATGTTTTATTATTCTATTTGATTTTCGACTATTGTCGTTCCGTCTGTCGTGAACTGTCATTATCACGCTGTCGTTCTCTCGAGATATCGAAGGACCCCATTGTTGGTACCCACGTCCAAGTGGCTCAACTGTGGAAATTTTCTTGACCACCTTTCTTCCCGCCGGTTACGTAGCAAGTGCCAGGTAGGCTCGCATTATCCCGCTCCGTTTCGGTGTTTGTTATTTTTCCCCATAGTTAGGTTATTTTCGTGGCCGTTTTCCCCTTGATCTATGAGTTACATGTGTATATTGAGGATTTTGTATCATAATGGTTCATGGGAGGGCGTTTTGGCCTGTAGGGTGTTTTTTTTTCTCCGCGGCCTATCATTATGTAACCCTGCGCTTAGAGATTCAGGGGTTTGGTGCAGACGGTCGTTCGCTATCTGCACCAAACTGCCTAGTATGATGATGTTCTTGTAGGGGGAGGATTTCATGGCCTTCCTATGGCACTTGAAGTAGTTTCCCTCTTCCCTTTATGTTTTTGTGATACCCGTGCCCTCAAACCACAATAATGTTCCGCTGCGCCGTTCCGCGCACAGTCGATTTTTAACCCAAGCGGGGGGAAGGGGATATATCACTGCATTTAGTTGTTGGCCATAGATTGCATGTATATTGATTATTAATGCCCCATATTGAGTATTTTCTATTCTATTGTCTTTCCCGCACAGCATGATAAACATGGCACTCGCAGAAAGCCAAAGTTTTCTTCATATTAATGTAGATATTTTTCCGGCTCGATTTTATTGTTAGAATTATTTGGTATTGGAAAGCAGTGTTAGCTCACACATTTTACTACATATAACTATTTTCCATCATGCTAAACATAGAAAAAGTCACTGAACATTGCACAATGTGTCTCAATAGTTACAACTTAGGCGAAAAAATATTGATGATGATAAATTGTATATATAACAGGAAGACTCCGAATTCAGAATGTCAAAGCAACAGAAGAAGAAGGCCCCTGTGGTCAAAGAGGACCCAGAAGTGGAAATTGTCACCAAAACTAAATACATATATGAGGACACCAAGTGTATATCTGGTGTGGAGCCCGAGTACCAATGGGGAGAGATTTACAGGCTGATTACACGTTGAGAGGTGCTGGATATGGGCCTGGAAGAAGAATCCATATATGCCAACATAGAGAGATCTTCACTGATGAAGATCTCCACCAGACCAGAGCTATTCCCATGCTCTGAAGTAATCGGTTGGATTCTGCCCTAGGCAGATGTCACCACAATGATCCTGGAAAATGTTGAAAAATAGGGCTACGCTGCCTATAGGCTAGGATATGTATCTTTGGCCTACCACCTGCCAGAAGCACAAGTATTTTTATTTGATGATTGGCTGAACAACATTAGAATGGAGCTAGTTGAGACTCTTAGAAGGATGCTATTTCCTGGAAAATATTTCAGGAACAGGCTGATGGGTGATTATGATATAGCAAGCTTAAGGATCCCATATAGGTTCATAGCTTTAATGCTTAATAGAATTTTTGGGAGAGCCCATGGTAGGTTCTTCAAACTAGAATGGATGCCCATCATTTCTTATGTTGCAACCCAGGGGACTATTTTCAACTGGGCCAGCATTGTCTCGAACAGTCTTTTGTCTTGCATGGCCTCAGCCTTGGGAGGAGTGTCCCAAAAGAGGTCTGAATTCTATATGAGTTCCATACGTGTTGATTCTATATTGTGTAATCAAACTTTCCCCAGCCTCAGGTGCATCTGGGATAGGGAAATAATGCCTATTTATTCTACCTATAAACCACTGTGGGCACACAAGTATCACAGCCATTATCGAGAATTCTATGAACACTTCATCATGCCCTTATACACACTCATTTTCCTGAAGGAATGTGATTGTATGTCAGAGGAGGCACTTCCAGTAATGGAGGAGTATGCAGATTATTATTGGACCGAGGATGGCCTTTACTTCAGGATGTTTGGAGGTTAAAGAGCACCCTCCCTGTTGCCCAAATATGCTACTGACTACATCATTCACAAGGAGGTTGTGAGGCAAGTCTTCTTGGATGTCATAAGGAGCTTCTTGTTTGAGCATAAGAAGGCTGCTTATCCACCTTTTCCCTTCAAGTTAGGAAGTTACAGATTCACCAGGGTGAAGAAAGCGGGTGAATTTGTAGAAGAGTTTGAAAGGTTTCATTTTGGTGAGATGCCCTTCCACAGAAATGATTCCGTAGGAAAGTGGCCGATCATTGCAAAGAAAACAACGTCCACTTTGAGTACACCCACCATTGGGATAGGGAAGAATCTGTCTTCTGAAGTGCCTTGAACATAACAGCTTTGAGAAGAAGATTCAAGAAGAATATCACCACCAAAGGTGGGAAGGGAGATGAACAAGCAAAAGCTGAGGAAGAAGCCAAGAGACGAAATGAGGAAGCCCAAAGGCTGGTACAAGAAGCTGCAGGGTGGTTGAACACAGAAGAAGAAGAGAACAGAAAAGCTACACAAGAGGTAGCTAGGAAAGTAGAGGAAGATACAAGTAAAGAAGAAGAAGAAAAGAAAAAGAAGCTTGATGAGGAGCTACAGAAGCAAGAAGCAGAGAGGCTAAAATTGACAGAGACACAGACAGAACAGTCAGCCTCTGACACAGCTAGAGGATAGAGCTAGGATGTGGAGAACCCCGTGGTTCAAGACCCACAAGTACCTGCTGCCAGCACACCCATGGTCCCCACACTCAAGCTAGTCCCTTTTGTACAGAAGGTGGGTGAAGAAATCCCTGATTTCAACATTGTTTTCTATGACAGGGAGACAAAGAGGATAGTAAAGAGAACGGAAAGGAAGGTTGAAACAGGAGGTCTTTCTGGAAAAATGATAACAGATACACCCATTGTGTTTGGAACATATCGGGATCCATGGTTCACCATTAGAGCCGGAGCAGTGTTGATTCAAGCTTCGGAAGATAATGTGGGCAGGATTATGATGGAATTAGAGCTATCCAAAAATTCTTCTGCTCAATTGAAAGACACATTGAGAAAAGAGAGAGAGGAAAGCAATAGGCTGAAAAGGAAATATGAAGATAGGCAGAGGGAGATGAAGTCTTCTAAGGCTGAATTGCAGGTCCTCCAAGTGGAGAGACAAGTTATGGAAACTATGCAGGAGTGCCTGGAGAAAGTGCAGAAAGAATATCAAGAGCTAAAGATTGAGAAGGAGTAGCTGCTGGGAAAGGTAGAAGAGTTAGAGCAGCAAAAGATCATCTTGGAGGCCAGTGAGATGCATGCCCAAGAAGAGGAAAAGAAGCTTTGAGAGGAGGTCACTTATCTAAAAACTACTCTAGAAGAAGCAAGAGAGCAGTAGGTCAATCTACAACCCTTCAAGGAGCATGTGCTAGCGCAAAAGGCTAAGATGCTGCAGCTACAGACTGCTATAGAAGAAGAAAGGTGCAAAGTGCTGCAGGTAGATGGCCGATTGGAGGAAATCCTAGAGACCTCCTCTTATTTCGTTGATAGATCTCAGGACGTCCTTGAAGTCCTGACTACTAGAATGGAAAGGCTGGAAAATAATGAAGAAACTCCAGTAGATCTACCATCAAAGAATCAACAGGCCCTCAACCGGGATTATGATTTTCTAGAATTTGCTATAAATACCGCAGAGGATTTCAAGAAATATGTTAAGAAGACGAAAGGAGCATGGACAGAGTTTTTTAGAAGGATCCTTATCACCTACAACCGGTGCCAAATAGAGGCCGAGCAGAGGCTTGATGCTTTCCCAGACCACAACTCATTTCTACAAATGTTGCAGTAGAAATATCAATAGGAGGAAATGAAAGTACAGCATATTAAAGCCCTGGATGATCAGATATTAAGGAGTGAATTAGATCACTCATCCATCAGTGTGCAACTTTTGGAGGATCAACTTCGGTTGAGCACAGCCAGGATTGAGGCTATAAAGAATCAGGATACGAAGTTTGAGATCAACATTCAGTTTCTGGAACCTTGTGCCTTTGAAGGAATCGCCTCTGAAGTATCGGCATGGAATAAATTTCTAGATGCCCAAGTGGGACCATCCTCGTAAAGGATTGGTCACTTTTTGTAATTTGTAACGATTTTGTAAATCTTTGAGGAAAAGTAAAATGTTGGGAAACAAAAAGTTGGGAAGCCCAAGGGTTACCTTTGGGAAGTTCAATAGTCTTGCCCTTTTTGTATAAATATAGAAGACTTAGAGGGAAAAGGGGGATTTTTCCCAGTTAGACATGAAAAGCGATATTGTAAGAAGAACTACTTTTTTTTTGCAATAAAGAGTAATTGTTTGCCTGCTGGAGAAAGATGGGTGGCACTTTCAAATGTTATGATGTGGATGGCAGAAAGATGAACTATTTTGTTTTTTCATCTTTTTCCATTAACCGTGAGATCGTTCTAACTCCTAGAACCTATGTTCTTGTTTAAATGATTTCTGGTTTATTTTGTGGAATTACCACCATGAGTAATGTATGATGTTCATAAAACAATTGGCTATCTGATTGTTGAAATATCTTTAATCGTTCATGTGTTGTAGAAAGAAACATCAACTACCTGTAATTTCTCTTTATAATGCATGCACAATACACATTACTCATAATTAAGTTACAGTTTGCTCCCCAGGGATAGATAGATAGATAGTTAGTTTTACTTCATTGCTGCATATGTGATTGAGATGCTTGTGAGTGCTAAGATGAGAGGTAAGAAATGGCGCATCATGTTGTGAATGCCCCTTGCATCTTTATCACCCTGCATGGTTAATTAGGCATATGCATATCATACTTAAATTAAAAATACAAAAATACACGGTGGACCGGGCCGCAACCGATAAAACCTTTGTTTTTGTTACTTGACCTACGGTAGCCAGACCGCAAATCGGACGGATTCCCTATACCAAATAGTCACGGGCTAATTGGGAACATTGACTGGGGAGAATCCCTTGCTTTTGTTGCCTGCGAATTTCCAGGCCTCAATAGTTCTGGTGCTAGAAGGAGGGCCGACAGTGCATGGCTGGTCGTGGAAACTTATTTTCCCAAGATTACGCCACCAGTAGATGTTTTGAAGCTTTCGACCTAACCCAAGTACAGACAAGTTTTGGTTCTACCTTTGAAGCGAGAAATCCCAGTTTCATCTTACTATATTTCTTACTCATAATCCTGGTTGTTCTCCTTTGCTCATGGCTGGTGTAAATGTGAATCATCCGAACCCTCTACCATCTTGGAGAGCTAGATCACCTTTGAACCTCACACCTCCTTTGCATAACCTACCTCAAGCCTTTGATAAGTTACTTCCCAAGTTTGACCCCAATGCAAAGACTGCTGTAGATGACCACTTGCAAAGTTTCTATTTAGTAGTAGAAGGGTTAAGGGATGGGGAGTATGAAGATGTTGTATGTAGATTGTTCCCTCACACCCTGAAAGGAGCAGCAGCATCCTGGTATTTCAGTTTGCCTGCGAACTCTATTCCTAATTGGGACACCTTCGAAAGGACTTTCAGAAGTAAGTATTCATCCCAAAAGACACATGCCTTACTAATGAAAGGTCTCGGTTTGTTAAGAAAAGAGAAGAATGAGAAGGTACATGGTTTCACTCAAAGATTTTAAACATACCTAAAGAACTTTTCTGAAGCTGACAGACCCTCTGACAAGGTCTTCATTGAATATTTCACCTCTAGCCTAGGATGTGAGTTAGCTATGTTTTCCAAAATTAAAGCACGACCCACGTTGGTAGAAACTTATGAAGACATAGAAAAGGTAGATGTTGAAAAGGAAAGTGTAGCAGATTATCCCAATCTACCTGAAGAGAAAACTACCAGGAGAAAAGCCGTATTGCTGTCTAAACCTAAAGATGAACAATCACATGATTATCAGGGAATGTTGAAAGTGATTTAGAAATTATCCAACCGAATAATAGATCTGGAGAAATAGAGGGAAGTTCAGAGAACTTACAAACCCTACTACTCAAAAAGAGAGGATAGCAACCAATGGAAAATACCTCCACCGAATTTACCATCAATAAACATAACAGAAGTAGGGGGGATAATTTCTGCACTTTTCACCAACAACCTCATTCTGAAAAGAAGTGTCCTCAATGGTTAAATTCGATGACATTGGTGATGAATAGGCTGCTAGATTCTAAATTGACTAAAGACAGTGATAAAAAATAAGAGAAAGACTATACCATGGAGAAACAAGATGATGATACCATGTTCTTATGGAATGGTAGCTCACTTTTCAACATAGAAGAGAATGCTTTTAAATCTGAATGCACACCAACAGTAACAAAAGATATGGACCTAGTAATTAAAGACAATGCAATAATTTCAAAGATTAAAAAATTGCAAGAGAATGTCAAGAGACAAGTTTATGTAAATATTAAAGATAAAACACCTAAAGTCACCACTATCAACCAGGGAACCGAGCCAATCAGTGAGCCTGTCAAACTTGTGGAAGAACAGGCAGGTGTTGATCAAGGAAACAATGAAGGAATTGAGGAGCTTAAAGAGGATATACCCACTCGAAACCAACCAAGATAAAAAGACATAGAACCAGGTTGGGAAGAAAAAGCTGAAACCCCTCCTTTTCTTTTGACCCTAGAAATGTTGAATCATAATGTGCATAATTGCTTGGTAGATTCTGGATCAGCAGTGAATGTTATGCCACTGGAGGTTTGCAAAAATATTAACGGACAGCCAGAGTCCACATCCTGGGAAGTAACGCAATTAGATAGCACAGGTGTCAAAGTAGTGGGAGAGATGAAAATGTTCTCATTTGCTTTTCTGTAAACAACAAGATATGCCAATTTATTGACATTACGGTGGCTGACATACCAGGTGGATATGGTCTTATTCTCAACCGAGATTGGTCTGCCAGATTAAAAGGTTATTTTGCTTCAGACTGGTCTCATTTATTGTTACCTCTCAAGGGTAGCCCAAATCAGATTAAAATTTTGAGAGAGCCTTACATGAAGCACACTGTCACTAAACTAGGAGAAGGTAATGAATCTGCTGATTCTTTCCTGGGAAATTATCTAACCGAGCTTAAGCTAAGACATCATACAGAAAGAAAGGCCAGTTATAAGATTGACAATTAGCCTGAGCTCCTTCAACTTCCTTAAGCTGATAAAGCTGAAAGGGATGACTGTAGGATAGTAGACATGTGTTCAATTTCAAAAATAGCACAATTAGACCATGGATAGATATTCATCCTGCACTGCAGCATAGCCCTTTAACTTGTTGGACTGAAGATTTTTAAGGGCAAGCCCACATTTTCTTTTCTTGTACATAAATAAATTGATTTGTTTTTCTTTAATGCTTTGATGCTATGTTCTTAATTTGATGCTATTTTCTTTTGGTTTATTGCTTTGATGTTGTTTTCTTTTATTTTTTACTGCTTTGTTAGTAGTTCTGTTGGTTTTGAATAAAGAGGCAAACTTTTGGTTACAATGGAAACATCAGGGTTATTTATTAACTGAAATCTTGAGCAAAAGACTGTGCTTTGAAACATAGAATGTCTTCTAGTAGCAGTGTTCATAACTATCCATGCATTCATTGAAGTCTTACTTAACCCCTGTAAATAAATCAGAAGTAAAAGAGGTCTGGAATACTATTTCGAGGCTCCATCCATTTCACATCTTAAATGTCCAAGGGGGTGATAGCAAAAGACCCACGCAAAGGAAGCAGGGTAAATGGTATATCATATATAAATGATCCCATGCCATAATTTCATAAAATCTAAAAGCTATCAAGAGTCAAAACTCCTTAAAGAAACAGTACATATCAAAGCAAAGCATCAAAAACATGAATCTCAAATTGCCAAAAGTTCCTCTCCGTCAGTGAGATGAAAATCCAATTCTTCTCTCACACAAAAGGACACTATGGATAGAGGAGCCTGAATAAAATTCAGAAAGAAAGGCAAATGGAGGAATCAAAAGAACTAAAGTTAAAATAACACAAAAGTGCAGTTGGCATGGGAATGAGGAACAAAAGGATAATGCTGTTTACTATATGTTAAAATCTTGTGGTGTCCAAGCTAGAAACTACCTAAGTACGGGAAAAATAAAGCTCACTTATCAGGCCTTGAAAGAGTTATTCAGACTTGCCAATATTTCTGATGTTACCATTTCCCAAAGAATGGACTACTTTTGAATGATTTAAATGCATAATTTGGCCAGCCTAGGAATACAAACATCTGGAAGATTTCAAATTTTCATCTAGATGGTCTTGCACTGGGAAGAAGTTAAGTCAGAAATCTGAAGTTCACCAGGTAGTCGCCAATTGTTGCAGCTGCAACATTTTCCCAAAAATTCCAAAAAAATTCGGGACCCTCCTTTTGCTTAGATTAGTTTGATTTTCTTCTTTGATTTGCTTTAATTGTTCTTCAAGAAAGATTGTTGCTAATACCTGAAATGATTCGCTTTAGTTTTTTATGCCTTTGAATGAGTTTCAAGTGTTTGAGTCGGAAGAATATTTGCTTACAGCCCCGCTGTTGTGGAAGAGTATTCAGCTTCACCTTCATTATTTTTCCCGATGCGTTTGTTTTAATCGGCTGTTCTTTCATTTTGCATCAGAACGATTTGTTACTTCAGTCTCCGTAGTTGCAAATGGAAGATTGCTAAGTCTTCCGATCCCTGTTTGAATTTTTGGCTCCCGCTTTGTTATTTTTTCCAGCCCCGTAAGTCTCGGGCTTCTGTTGTTGCGGCTGCGAAATGCACTTCCTTTTTCGAACGTCTAGTCATTTTGAACCTCGCCATTGCGGAGAAATGATCAATTCTCAATCGGATGTTTTCTGGTTTCAAGTCAGAACATCTTGTTACTTTGGCTCCCGCAGTTGTGGATGGTCGATTGGTAAATCTTCCAATTTTTGCTTTGACTTTTAAATCCTTGCGGTGTTGTTTTCGCTTCTCCTTCAGTCTTGTTTTTCCATCGTTGCGGCTTCCAAAGCATTATCCTTCTGGTTGTCTAGTGGGTTTTTCTATGATTGTCGTTTTCGCCCGTCGCGGACCGTGATATCGTTTATATATCCATCGTTGCAGCTCCCATTATGCTTTCTCTATGATGTTTAAAGCTCCGACACGCACTATCGATCGGCTCTCAGTTATCCCCATGGATAGGGTAATGATTTGACCATCCGCCGTTGCGCAAAGAAATATGCTTTCGACCTTAGATCTAAAGTTGTCCGCCATCCAATATTTTACCCTCCGCTTGCATTGGTATATATATATATATATACGGGGAAGACATGTCTTATTATTCTATTCGATTTTTTACTGTTGTCATTCCTTCTGTTGTGAACTGTCATTATCGCACTGTCGTTCTCTCGAGCTAGCGAAGGACCCCGTTGTCGGTACCTACATCCAGGTGGCTCAACTGTGGAAATTTTCTTTACCGCCTTTCTTCCCACCGGTTACACAGCAAGTGCCAGGTAGGCTCGCATTATCCCGCTCTGTTTGGGTGTTTGTTGTTTTTCCCCAAGGTTAGGTTTTTGTTGCAGCCATTTTCCCCTTGATCTGTGAGTTACATGTGTATATTGAGGACATTGTATCATAATGGTTAGTGGGAGGGTGTTTTTTTTTCTCTGGGGCCTGTCATTATGCAACCCTGCGCTTAGAGATTCGAGGGTTTGGTGTAGACGGCCATTTGTTATCTGCACCAAACTGCCCAGTATGATGATGTTCTTATAGGGGGAGGCTTTCATGGCCTTCCTGTGGCACTTGAAGTAGTTTCCCTCTTCCCCTTTTTTTTTTGTGATACCCGCGCCCTCAAACCACAATAGCATTCCATCGCGCCGTTCCATGCACAGTCAATTTTTAACCCAAGCGGGGGGAAGGGGATATATCACTGCATTTAGTTGTTGGCCATAGATTGCGTGGATATTGATTATTAACGCCCTAGCTTGAGTATTTTATTTTCTACTATCTTTCCTGCGTAGCGCGATAAACATGGCACTCACAGAAAGCTGAAGTTTTCTTCATATTAATATAGATATTTTTCCGGCTTGATTTTATTGTTAGAATTATTTGGTATTGGAAATCAATGTTAGCTTGCACATTTTATTGCATATAACCATTTTCCATCATGCTAAACATAGACAAAGTCACTGAACATTGCACAATGCCTCTCAATAGTTACAACTTAGGCGAAAAAATGTTGATGATGATAAATTGTATATATAACAGGAAGACTCCGAATTTAGAATGTCAAAGCAACAGAAGAAGAAGGCCCCTGTGGTCGAAGAGGACCTAGAAGTGGAAATTGTCACCAAAATGGAATACATATATGAGGAAACCAAGTGTATATCTGGTGTGGAGCCCGAGTACCAATGGGGAGAGATTTATAGGCTGATTACACGCCGAGAGGTGCCGGATATGGGCCTGGAAGAAGAATCCATAAATGCGAACATAGAGAGATCTTCACTGATGAAGATCGCCACCAGACCAGAGCTGTTCCCATGGTCTGAAGTAATCAGTTGGATTCTACCTCGGGCAGATGTCACCACAATGATCCTGGAAAATGTTGAAAAACAGGGCTATGCTGCCTATAGCCCAGGATATGTAGCTCTGACCTACCACCTTCCAGAAGCACAAGTATTTTTATCTAATGATTGGCTGAACAACATTAGAATGGACCTGGTTGAGACTCTTAAAAATATGTTGTTACCTGGAAAACATTTCAGGAACAAGCCAATGGGTGATTATGATACAACAAGCTTAAGGACCCCATATAGGTTCATAGCTTTAATGCTTAATAGAGTTTTTGGGAGAGCCCATGGCAGGTTCTTCAAACTGGAATGGATGCCCATCATTTTTTATGTTGTAACCCAAGGGACTATTTTCAACTGGGCCAGCATTGTCTCAAACAGTATTTCGGCTTGCATGGCCTCAGCCTTGGGAGGAGTGTCCCAAAAGAGGTCTGAATTCTATATGAGTTCCATACTTGTTGACTGTATATTGTGCAATCAGCCTTTCCCTGGCCTCAGGTGCATCTGTGATAGGGAAAGAATGCCTGTCTATTCTACTTATAAACCACTATGGACACACATGTATCACAACCATTACCGAGAAGTCTTTGAACACTTCATCATGCCCTTATACAAACTCATTTTCCTGAAGGAATGTGATTGTAAGTCAGAGGAGGCACTACAAGTAATGGAGGAGTATGCAGATTATTATTTGACCGAGGATGGCCTTTACTTCAGGATGTTTGGAGGTTCAATAGCACCCTCCCTACTGCTGAAATATGCTACTCACTACATCATTCACAAGGAGGCTGTGAGGCAAGTCTTCTTGGATGGCATAGGGAGCTTCTTGTTTGAGCATAAGAAGGATGCTTATCCACCTTTTCCCTTCAATTTAGGAAGTTACAGATTCACTAGGGTGAAGAAATTGGGTGAAATTGTAGAAGAGTTGGAAAGGTTTCATTTTGGCGAAATGCCCTTCCACAGAAATGATTCCCACAGCAAAGTGGCCGATCATTGTAAAGAAAACAACGTCAACTTTGAGTACACCCACCATTGGGATAGGGAAGAATCTGTCTTCTGAAGTGCCTTGAACATAACAGCTTTGAGAAGAAGATTCAAGAAGAAGATCACCACCAAAGGTGGGAAGGAGGATGAACAAGCAAAAGCTGAGGAAGAAGCCAAGAGAAGAAATGAGGAAGCCCAAAGGCTGGCACAAGAAGCTGCAGGGTGGTTGCACACAGAAGAAGAAGAGAAAAGAAAAGTTGCACAAGAGGTATCTAGGAAAGCAGAGGAAGACGCAAGGAAAGAAGAAGAAGAAAAGAAAAAGAAGCTTGATGAGGAGCTATAGAAGCAAGAAGCAGAGAGGCTAAAATTGACACAGACACAAACAGAACAGTCAGCCTCTGACATAGCTAGAGGACAGACCCAGGATGTGGAGAACCCCGTGGTTCAGGACCCACAAGCACCTGCTACCAGCACACCCATGGTCCCCACACTCAAGCTGGTCCCTCTTGTATAGAAGGTGGGTGAAGAAATCCCTGATTTCAACACTATTTTCTATGATAGGGAGAAAAAGAGGATAGTAAAGAGAACAGAAAGGAAGGTTGAAACAGGAGGTCTGTCTGAAAAAATGATAACAGATACACCCATTGTGTTTGGAATAGACTGGGATCCACGGTTCACCATTAGAGCCGAAGTAGTGCTGATTCAAGATTTGGAAGATAATGTGGGCAGGATTATGACAGACTTAGAGCTATCCAAAAAGTCTTCTGCTCAATTGAAAGACACATTGAGAAAAGAGAGAGAGGAAAGCAATAGGATGAAAAGGAAATACAAAGACATGTAGAGGGAGATGAAGACTTCTAAGGATGAATTGCAGGTCCTCCAAGTGGAGAGACAAGTTATGGAAACTACGCAGGAGTTCCTGGAGAAAGTGTAGAAAGAATATCAAGAGCTAAATATGGAGAAGGAGCAGCTGCTGGGAAAGGTAGAAGAGTTAGAGCAGCAAAAGATCATCTTGGAGGCCAGTGAGATGCATTCCCAATAAGAGGAAAATAAGCTTTGAGAGCAGGTCACTTCTCTAACAACTGCTCTAGAAGAAGCAAGAGAGTAATAGGTCAATCTACAACCCTTCAAGGAGCATGTGCTAGCGCAAAAGGCTAAGATGCTGCAGCTACAGACTGCTATAGAAGAAGAGAGGTGCAAAGTACTATAGGTAGATGGCCAATTGGAGGAAATCCTAGAGACCTCCTCTTATTTTGTTGATAGATCTCAGGACGTCCTTGAAGTCCTGACTGCTAGAATGGCAAGGCTGGAAAATAATGAAGAAACTCCAATAGAGCTGGCATCAAAGAATCAACAGGCCCTCAAGCGGGATTATGATTTTCTATAATTTGCTATAAATACCACAGAGGATTTCAATAAATCCGTTAAGAAGATGAAAGGAGCATGCACGGAGTTTTTTAGAAGGCTCCTTATCACCTACAACCGGTGCCAAATAGAGGCCGAGCAGAGGCTTGATGCTTTCCCAGACCACAACTCATTTGTGGAAATGTTGCAGAAGAAATATCAAGAGGAGGAAACGAAAGTACAGCATATTAAAGCACTTGATGATCAGATCTTAAGGAGCGAAGTAGATCACTCAGCCATTAGTGTGCAGCTTTTGGAGGATCAGCTTCGGTTGAGCACAGCCAGGATTGAGGCTATAAATAATTAGGATGCGAATTTTGAGATCAACATTTAGTTTCTGGAGCCTTGTGCCTTTGAAGGAATCGCCTCTGAAGCATCAGCATGGAAGAAATTTCTAGATGCCCAAGTGGGACCCTCCTCGTAAAGGGTTGGTCACTTTTTGTAATTTGTAACGATTTTGTAAATCTTTGAGGAAAAGTAAAATGTTGGGAAACAAAAAGTTGGGAATCCCAAGGGTTACCTTTGGGTAGTTCAACAGTCTCACCCTTTTTGTTTAAATTTAGAAGACTTAGAGGGAAAAAGGGGCTTTTTCCCAGTTAGACATGAAAAGCGATATTGTAAGAAGAACTACTTTTTTATTCAATAAAGAGTAATTGTTTGCCTGTTGGAGAAAGATGGGTGGAACTTTCAAATGTTATGATATGGATGGTGGAAAGATGAACTATTTTGGTTTTTCAGCTTTGTCCATTAACCGTGAGATCGTTCTAAATCCTAGAACCTATGTTCTTGTTTAAATGATTTCTGGTTTATTTTGTGGAATTACCACCATGAGTAATGTATGTTGTTCATAAAACAATTGGCTATCTGATTGTTGAAATATCTTTAATCGTTCATGTGTTGTAGAAAGAAACATCAGCTACCTATAATTTCTCTTTATAATTCATGCACAATACACATTATTCATAATTAAGTTACAGTTTGATCCCCGGGGATAGATAGATAGATAGTTAGTTTTACTTTATTGCTGCATATGTGATTGAGATGCTTGTTAGTGCTAATATGAGAGGTAAGAACGTGCGCATCACGTTGTGAATGCCCCTTGCATCTTTATCACCCTGCATGGTTAATTAGGCATATGCATATCATACTTAAATTAAAAATACAAAAATATACGGTGGACCGGGCCGCAACCAGTAAAACCTTTGTTTTGGTTACTTGACCTACGGTAGCTGGACCGCAAACCGGATGGATTCCCTATACCAAATAGTCACGAGCTAATTGGGAACGTTGACTGGGGAGAATCCCTTGCTGTTGTTGCTTGCGAATTTCCAGGCCTCAACAACTTCATATTTATTTGTTCTAAATACTTTTACATGTATTTAATGAATCTAGAATGCCATAGAAACCTCATGCTATCATGTTTATGGCTGCTAGTGAAATATATGTCAAGATGGTTGTACAATTTCTCCATATATTGTAAGAAGTTTGGCACTTGTTCATATACATGCAATTGTTCATATACATGTAATTCCTGATGAGTTTGTTTCTGACCTCATAATTTGTATTGAGAACACAATTAATGCTCGACAAGTAGTTTTGTATATTAATCAAGAGTCAAGAGGTTCAACCAAGCATTCTTGTGTATATCTTTTAGCAGTAAGCTAAACTGCTTACTCTAGACCATTTGCACCTAAAATCTGGTTAGTTTTCTACTCATAATTTGGCAGAAATTGTTCAAAGGGTATTTGCATAATCTGGGTGCCCCAAGGGTAATTGAAGGTCTTGAATCCATTTCTACAATAAAAATTGCAATTTTAACAATGAAAATCTCATTTTCAACAACAAATCTTGTTGCCGGATTCCGGTCAAACTTGCCTGAAAAGGTGGTAATGGTCTAGAGATTAGCCAACTCCCTTCTTTTATGTAGGCTTTCAGGGTATATTTCAGGTTTGATTGTTTTGTATTGAAGTATGGATCTTTAGGTCCCAATTCCTGTATTTGTGACTGGAAGTAGAAATCAGGCTAACTTACTGGGATTTTCCTTGTATAAAATTGAGTTTTGGTCAAATTCTTGATATTTAAAAAATGTTTAGTAAAAAATACCTATTAATAGATTCCAATTTATTTTCCATCCATATTTCAAATTTTATCACATTAGACAATTAAAGCTGTGGAAATCTAAGGTTGCATGAGTCTGTACAAGTTTGGCAAAGGATGATTCTTACTAAAACACTCGTTTTCAAGATACAGCAAACAAAATCCCGTAGATATTTATTTTGGGAGTTTGTATGTGTTGAATAATTATGCAAAAGGGAAATTGTGTCATGTTTTATTTGACCAATGGTTAACAAAGTTTTCATTTGACTGAATTTGATGCTTTGTTGAAGCTTTAGGTGAAGGTAGATAAGATAAGATAAAATCATTTTATTAATTCCAATGAATGACCACAATAAGGAGGTGAATGGGAGGCATTTAAGATTCTTTAATTCTTTGAAACTTGAGGTCATCAGCCAAAGGTGGGATGCCATTTGTAGTCTATATGTGGAGTTTGGTGTGAGGCCACCTGGTTCGAATAAAGATCCATGACGGTGCTATCTCCTTTAGCCATCCTTACAGGAGCAAGTCTGTCTCTTTTGTGAGAATAAAATTGAAATAATTTGAAAACCACTGTATGCATGTTTTTTAATGCAAATGTTTGATGGGAGATCTGTTCTCTTTAATCTTTGTTGCTTTCCACAACTACAAATAGAAGTAACATATGTTATTTGGAAGTTGGAACCACAATGATCATTTGTTTCAATTGGAGTTTGTATGCCAAATTGTCTCATCACAGAATTATCTTTCTGAAAGAGTCCTGTTTGTCTAATATTTGTTCCTTAAATTTGCCTAATACTGTCAGATATTTTGTTACTCTAAATATTCAGAGTAATTTAATGTGATAGTCATTTTGTTGCAAGATATCATGCTAGTAATGAACAGGCTGGCCTAGTCAAGTAAATTAAGCATATTACGAACATTCAATCTTTTGTCACTATGTTTTAAACTATATCTGTTATACATATTGTGGCCATTTCAAATACAAAGGAACAATGAATGCAAGATTGTGCTATTATATTGTATAAATTCTGGCATCATAGATACAAGGGAAGATAATATGAAGTTGCCAGTTGGACGGGGAAAATAAAAACTTAGGATAACATTTGTTTGTTTCCAACTTGTTTTCTTATTTACAAGGGAAACAAGATATTAAATGCAAGCAACTACATTGCCTTGTGTTATTCAAAGTGCAAAGAAGTTGACAAAAAAATCCAATCTATAATGCTAGTACAAAAGACATTGAGGTGCATCATCACAATATTAGAGAGCCTATGCAAAATAGAGGGATGGAGGTTTTTCAATGCAAATCTAAAGACCAGGTTACATATTATTTATAAAGGCATTGAGCAAAGAGATATTTGGAAGGCTGAGAAATATGTTGTGTCAACTTGTCAAGGACAACGAAAGGTCGGATTAGGGTGTATGATAGATTTATTTCTTATTTTCTTCATCTTTGAAGAAAAATGAAAACCGAAATTAATGAAGACAATTTCTGTGAGTTCAAAGAAGGATGAACACACATGACTTTAATTTAGTGGGTTTTTTCTTCCCTGGTAGTGAAAAAGTAAGGTCATAGGATTGCATAATAAATTGATAAATGCTAATTGGTGTAGTGTCTTAGAGGATGCAAATAAGAATTGTATATTATCGTTATTGTGCACACTAAGAATAATGAAATTTTTTTTTGAACCCCTTTTCTGTATGAGTTAAATTTCAGGAGCATTATAAAGCTTCCAAAGAATTTCACAGTAAGGGGTGATACATATAAATTATAATACAGGATGTTTCTTGGAACACCCTGCATTGCTAAAGACCACATATTTCTTGTAGAATAGACTCATAAATCAGTCCAATGGAAAAGAATAGAAATGTCTCAGATACATTGAATTCATGAGGTTCATGGCTTAAGCACACCACTAAAGCTAACTTTTATTGAAATAAAGAATCAAATCATTTTCTGTCAGGTGGTGGGAGTTTGGTTATAGCTTATCTGCAATGTTGAAACTTCACATGTGCTTAGGCTAATCCTAACTTTTGCTTCATTACTTGAAAGTCTAGTTTACCCATTACCATCAACAATACTGGTGAAGTTGTCCATGAATAGTTTCTCCAACGGAATGGTCCTAGAATAAATATGGTACTAGGTGATGGGAAATCATAATGAGATTTCTCACTTGTATTGGCTAGAATTTTTCTTCAAGATTTGAATTGTTTATGAGGTTAGTTTGATATTTCCTGAATATTCTCTGCATTTCCCAACAAGAAAGCCCTCTCTAAAGCTGGGATTCCTGTAATTACCATATGTTACACATCATGTCTTTTATAAGAACAAGGTTTGTCAGAAAGGGCTTGACATGAAATATGGAGCTAAGGTGTGAGGGTTTTCCCACCATGCTACCATCCACTTTTCAATATTAGATGAAGGAACATGTATTATTTTATACTACTTACATTTCTTGCTTTGTCAGTATAAATAATCTATGCAATGCAAGCTTTTGGGATGGGGTGGATGGGTTTTGGCCCTTAGGGACAGTTGGAAGTGTTGCCCCATAGATCGAGGGGACATCAAAAGTATATTAAAAAATGTGGAGTTATAAAACAAGATCAAAAGTTATTTAAAAATTTCTATTAACACTTGAAACCGTCTGGTTCTAGGGCCATTGGAAACAATGCACTATCACAAAGTATTATGATACTATCTTCTTCTAGTTTTAGCAACACAAAAACCTATTTTTAGCAATACAAAAACCTCTTTTTAGCAAATAGTTTGAACTTTGACTCTTTTTAGTATAATCCTAAGAGTGGTAGGAATGCATAGAAATGCATGGATGTTGTTCTTTATTCATACTTTTGTAGGATTTTTAAGAAGCAATGCAAGAACTATACAAAAGGGCAAGGCCTGCTTTATGAGGGTGGGTTCTTTAGAAAAGGGATACGCTTCCATTTTTACACAAACTGCTACAGTATGTTCCTGGGGACATCTAGGACTTCCACATTCATAATCCTTTCATTAAGAAATGTTCTGATTGGGTATTTCCATCCATACCCCCATAAAGAATCAACAGTTAAAAGGGAAAAAAAGACACTTGAGTTTTTCCCTGAGTGGACGGAAATTTTAACTTTTGGATTGCATTTTCCTTGTGTAAAGTTTGATTGTTCAACTACAGCCATGTTTTTTTACTGTGTGATGTACCATTATGGAAATATGAAGGATACTGTATCTTCTTTACATTTCTTACTGCAATAATGTCGGTTACTTGGGTTTGGGTAACTGTAGCGTATTTTTTCTAGAAGAGTGATCCCTAAAGGGCCCCATTTTATGCAAACTACTACAGTATGTGCCCTGGTACTTCTAGGACATTCCTAGTAATGGCCCTTCTAGTGGGGATTATTTTGAATGGTTATGACCAACCATACCCACAAACAGAAGTAAAACTCAAAAAGAGAAAAAAAGACAGTTGAATTTTTCTATGTGGACTGAGCTTTGAACTTGTGGATTGCATTGTACTTGTGCAAGATATTTTTTTTCAACTGTGGCCACAACTTTGTATTTTGTACTGCACCATTATCGAGATACGGAGGATGATTTATCTTTATATAAAATACTTTTTGTATTCCTATAACAATGTTCCCATCTTAGAAGGACATGTAACATAAATTCCATTCTTGTCACTGGTGTAACCATTACATGGGTACTTGTGCTTCCTTGCTCAGTGCATTGCTTTCTTATCCTTTATTAGCATGTTGTATGCTGCTAGACACTATACAGCATAGACCTGTAAGAGTAAGAATCAAAAAAATAAGCATAGAAAATCAAGAATCTATCTAACTACAGGAAATCACTTTATCTTAGAAGTTGGAATATCATAATTGATTTAGAGTTTCTTACCAATTATATGCTGCAGCTTATTACTGGAAACGTTTAGCCCTCGCGGTTTTCTCACTAACTAGGCACATAAAGGAACTTCTGGATGACTTATAATCATACTTGCTTGAATTAATAGAGAGAAACACCTTCAACATTCACAGGCATGGACAAAAATATTGAACCAAATGTAAAATGTTGTTTCTCTTACTCTTAAATGGACCTCTTATTTGTTTCTTGAATTTATATGCACATCTTAATGCACAAGACCAGATGGATCATACTTAAGACTTACACATATTTGTGAATGTGAATCAAAATTCCGAGATGTGCATACATTTCTATTAAATAGTGTGTGATACTAGTAATGCAGTCAAGAAAATCATATTTTTAATATCTATGATTCAAAATGAAATATTATTGATTTTTCATGAAAGCACTTTATGGGTTCCATGGTTAACTGATTGCACTTTCTAGTCCCATTGACCTATTCCTTGGTCCTTTGTGCAAATAATATTATTTTATTGAAATTTTCTTCACGCTTCCATCTTTAGTGTGATTTTTTGTCTCACTGTTGTGTTCAAGTTCTTGCAGTATGGATGTAGTAAGGAACATTTAAATGCCTGAAGTTTGCTCAGCAGGACAGAAAAGGATGAGAAAGTAAAGAGTGAAGATTCCATTGGTGAGGTTTCACTTACTTATAATGTATTTCTTTGAAGTGCAACTAAGTTGTCGATTAGAAAATTTAACATTTTCTTTCTTAGTCAATTTTTCGTTGCTAGTTACCTATTTTGTGGCTTCTAATGAGTCCTTTTTATGGACTTAGCTTTGGCTAAGGACAAGAGTTCGTCTGGTAGCCTTGCATCTAATATTGCACCTGGTAAAGTGGAAGAGAAATCAATTAATAGGGATTCTTCTTCAGTTTTAGTGTTCACTGAAGAGGAACTCAAAGAGAGGATATCCATTGAGATTGAATATGCATTAAATCAGAAAGAGCTTGAAATCCATGAATGACATATGGAAATATATAAAGAAGCATTAGCCATTGTGCTGAAGGACCATGGAGTGGAAGTCAAGGTACACTTTTAGATCCCTTTTTTACTATCTCTGTTACTGTTGTTTAGACTTGCCAATGGATTTTGATGCATAGCTGGTTTTGTTGTATTTGCTCTGACTTGGGTTTCTTGGTTGTTTTTGTAGTTAAGGCAATGTACTATTTAACTTTATTGTCCTTTGAAATGTAGTTCATCAATGTGTTTTAGGAATTGATATATTTTATAAAAATGCTTGATTAATTCTATTGGATTATATGCAAACTTGTGGATACTGTTAGGAAGCTGAATTTATAACTTTAACATATTGAAATAGTGACCTTATAATTTTTTCGTAATGGAGATTAATGTGTGTGCTAGTCTTTTACCTGTACAGTAGAATAAGTCTAGACTGGTTTGTCATCACTGATCTGCTTTCATTATTTTGTATAGACTCTAGAGTATTATGAATGGTCTATGAGTTGATAAGATATCACTTATAACTTAGCATGGTTTAGTCTCCAGGAAAAGACTCACATAGTAAGTAATAGTGGCTTCCCATATTTTGGAGCTAGCAATTCATGCTAAAATCCTTTCTAAAATTTTATTTTGTACACGGTTTAATAATTATAGATCATATCAATGGGTAATGTTCATAGTGTAAACCCTTTTGAATTTTTCATCACATTATGTTTTGGATTTTAGTATTGATGTTGTTTTCAATATTGTGCTTGTGTTTATACTATATGGTGGAAGAGCATGCTCAAGAGCTTGAACTAAACCTGATGAAGGAGAAGGCTCATTGTTTGAAATTATCAAATGAAGTACACACATTAAAGGAGTGTTGTGCTTGTTTAGAACATGAAAATGCAAAATTGTGAATGAGGCATAATTATGGAAATCTAAGAACTAATGCTGAATCAGAATGTGATAACTGCAATGTATCCTTTTTCATGCATGTTGTTGACTCTCAGAATGACATAAAGGATGAATATTTAGTTAGAGATGACAACAAAAACACATTGTGGGTAGGAAACTAATATGATCCAAGGTGGTTCATAATAGAAACAAGGATTTATCTAAGATCCTAGTGTGAAAACTTCCTCCTCTTAGGCAACAGTCCTTTATGCAATATGCTTGAAACTCTTTTAGGTCGAAGAAAATTACTTGATTCTTCAGAAGGGAAGCTTAAACTGGAAAGAAATTACAACCATTGAAAACAATTTTATTCAATAAGTACTTATCAACAAGTAATTCCATCTCTTCACAAATTTAAGATGTCCTAAAAGATCAAAAAAGAAATGACCCAACAGTGCCAACACCTATGAAAGCGTAATAAGAAGTTGGAAAAAAAGACTAATGATTCAAATTTTATTGTCTAGCCGCAAAATTTAATAGTGGAAGCAAACTACAGGATTCCAGTTATTCAATTTACATCCATAGCCAATGTATGTAGTCCTGACATTAATTATCCATAATTATATACATTGAATTCATGCATTTATAACTGAACTGTGAAGTAAATAAATGACAAACATAAACATATAGAACGTGGCACTTCCTCACATATTCATACCACTTATCTCTCTAAAAAAATAATCCTCCAATGGGCTGCAAACAAAAGACAATCCTCCCAGCTTTAGGCTTTATGTCACACTTAATATCTCTTTGACAAAGGCCACCACAGAGCTGAAGTTATCATTCCACACAAGTGGCTGTATTAATTTATGGATTAATTTCTTTAAATTAGCTAGGTCAGACCCTCTCTTACTCTTACCGTCTCTTCCCTGCCTCTATCCTCCCGCATAAACATACCCTATGTTATAATTCTATACTAATTGTAGGTTTTGAACAATTCTTCATGAACCTTGAACTTTGTACTTGTAAATATAACTCCACACCAAAATACGAGACCTAGGTCTCAGTGAGGCTATTATATTCCATTGAAGAAGCAACGCATCCCACGTGGGGAGTCAGAGTGGAAGGTGTAAACATGCCATAGGGATTGAAGGGAATTGGAACTTAAAACTAATTCATAATCAGATAATCAGGGTAGGGCACTTACACATTCCACTCAAGCAGGATGGAGACATGCTTTATTACCCTTATGAAGAAATAGTTTCTTGTAGGTAGTTCAAATGGGGAATATGAACCTCATCATGATTTTTTCTATCCTTTGATTCATCATAAATGTGCATTTCATGGTCAAGTAAATTCCTTCATTTTGAAAGTCATAAATCTTGATAAGAATATGCCTTTATGCAACTGTACATTATAAGAACACTGTAGAATACCCGTCTCTCCAACCTTTTCAATAGGTTTAGTCAATCTCAAAAGCTTACTAGAATCTAAATTTTAGTGTAGTCTTATTTTAGGTGACCATACATTCTAAGGAAAGTTAAGTTCTTATCAATGGTTATTTCTCTCTGTGAACTGTTGTCCAATCATCATGAAAGCTGTTTCAGATCCTATACATCTTAACATAGAGCTGATATATATTTTGTTATACCTAATAGTTTGCAAGTTTTTCAAGTTTAATTCATGCTTAACTAGTTGTCATGCCTTTCAAATAACTGGTATCATCACCTAGAATCCAAATATACAACCCTTTAAAGGTTTCTCTAAAGATGCAATGTTGTAGGAGTAGGGTATTTCTCTTTATATTTGCAACATGACTCTTTAATTATTTAATCCACTATTAGGTTCCCTTATAGCCAAGGAATAATGATTCACAAAGCATAAATCCTCCATACAAAATGGTACCTTTGAAACAGTAAATGATTCAATACTAAATACTTGCAATTCCCCAAGTCAAAATACTTGCAATTCTTTGAATTCTAGGTCTAGAGATCATTTTTGCAAGACATTATGGTGCATAGGGAGTCAAGTCTCTAATTTTGCAAATGATATTCATCGAGTCTCCATTAGCAATACGTTTCTGAATCTGCTTGGCTCTTAGAATGTTTATCACTTGATTTAAATCTAAAATAGGCTTCACAATAAGAGAAGAAACCTTTTGCAGTGTGATCACACATTAGAGGAAATTTCAACTCAAAATGGGCCTCCTAAAAAAAATTAATAAAATAATAGTTAAAATAATAAAATAATATTTATTAATTTTGGAGGAAGAAAAGAAAAAAACTACTTTTTTTTTTTGTATTTTCAACATATCTCCCCGTGTTTTTACTCAAATTTCGATCGAGAGAGCTCGTTGGATGCATAATTTAATTCTGCATCCAATGAGTACCCACTTGGCATACTTTTGATAGACCCTGCAACCCCCAAAAAAATAAATACTTGAAAAAATGTGATGATAACATCATCATCACATTTTTTCAGGTATTTCTTATTTTTGGGGTAAAGAGTGTTATAGTTGATTTTACCACTCCAGGTGAATCACACTTTGTATGGCATTCCCCTATCCCACTACAGACTCCTTAGACCCCATGGACCATTTTTTTCCTTTGATGTTTCATTGATCATCCCTATAAACATGTGAAAAATTCTATACGTGACTTTTAATCCCTTAATCGCGTATATACGTGGGTTTGACCACTAAAACCATGTACATCAGGATATGTACAAAATCCAAATCCTTTTGGAGTTTTCCTTGACATGGATCTGACTCACTTGACTCCTGGCCTTCCCTATGCCTTGAGATCGCTCGGATTCAGCCTTTCATTACCCCTTTGAAAAGCTATATAAGGAACTCTATGGTACATTGAAGGCATATGAGAGAATTGAGAGCAAATAAACTATAGTCCATTGTTGTCGGAACCTATGCTTGAGTCTGCATCCCTCCCTTGGAGCACTAGTGTGTTCTTCCCAAGCTTGCCTTTTGCTTGTGAGCTTGCTATCAAGAGATGGAGGATTGAGGTGGTGGAGGCCCAAGTGGGGGATTTAGTTTCTTCGGTTCACAGACGTGCTGTCAAAGGTTGTACCTATTGTAATCTATAATTTATATTAATAGAAATATCTTTTCCTATCCAATAATGTGTGTTTGAATGAATATATTATCCATGGGATTATTTCAAATGCTTATACATTGTTGATTATATAGGCTAGAATAGATCTAACACCATGATATATAGCATGTTTGTATTGTTTACTTGTTGTTGAGGAAGTAATTTATCAATTCAAGATGAAGTTTGAAATTTCAATGGGGATCTACTTCAACCGTCCGAAATAAGGTACGAGGTCTTATCCTTTATTGTTAGAAATTTACTTTCTATTGCATATTGGAAAAGATTGATTTCTAGAGTCAAGCTGTCTGTTGTGGTACCCAAAGCCATAGGAATTTCTCTCCATAACAAAGAGGTCCATCAAAACTATGCCGAGTGGGTACTCATTGGATGTGGAATTTAACTCCATATCCAAAGAGCTCTCTTGATCAAAATTTGAGTAAAAACATGAGGAGATATGTCAAAAATACAAACAAAAAAGTAGCTTTTTTATGATACCTATCCCCAAATTTATATTAAAAAAGTGTTTAAGACCTATATGGTATTTCAAATTTAAAGAAATTTCATTGGCTAACACATGATGACATGGAATTTGAGTTAAAGTTAAAAGGCCCATTTTGAGTTGAAATTTCCTCTAATGACCATAGACCTGCTTATTATGGAACCTTCTCAAAGAAAAGGTGAACATACTTTGCACAATTTTAAGTTTATTAATTATGAAAGAAACATGTTATGTTTTAATTTTGATATCCCATGATGAGTAACATCTGAAACACCTTGAATCTCATGGATTCTTAATATTTCAATAGACAAGAGGGAAAGTTTTGTTTCTGACTTTTTGTTTTTGTTGCAGTGATGGCATTGGGCTTCGAAATCCTTTCAGGAAGGACTCTTCTTTGGACTATGAGAATTATAGTGATGAATAATGGGAAGAGGTACTCATCACTAAATATCTTTGGTAAGAGTATTTGTAGTATTTTTATTAGCTTTAGTTATAGGGAAAAGTTACATAGCTCTCAGAGATTAGTTTATCATAAATACTAGTTACTGGTAAGTTGTAATAGTAATAATTATGTAGTTTGTAGATTGATATATATCATAAATTTGTTTGAATATCATCATTTTCAAGCAATAACAACTTCTTGAAGGGTGCTAGCTCAATCGTAGAGCACCTACCCAATTATAGGCAAGAGGTAGGTGGTTCGATTCCTCTGTGCCCTATCATAAATTTGTGACTACAAAAATGACTAAATTCGCATATATACGACTATTAGTAGCTAATTTACTGTATCTTAGTTGTATTTAGCTTAGTCATTAATATGTTAACATCTACTAGTTTATTTAGTCGTATATTTGGTCATTAATGGTTGCAATCAGTGACTAAATCAGTGACTAAATCAATGACTAACTTAGTGACTAAATCAATGACTAAATCCATGACTAAATCATTAACTATCAATGACTACTAAGTCAAGCTATTAATGAATAGTGAAATACGACTAGCTATAAGGTAGTGGAAATTTGATACTATTAGTCACCGACTAAAAAATAGTCATTTATAGCTTGATTTTAGTCATTTTTTTAGTCATTAATTTCTCATTTTCTACTAGTGTTAGTAGCTAGTGAACACCTATTTCTGCTATCAGAGGTTCCCTTAGGGAATTAGGATTGAGATGGGGAGTGAGTGCAATTTCTACCAGTCCTTGGACTGGTAATGGGTTTTGGAGGACCATGGGTGGAGGCCCTGGTGGTGCCAGGTTGGGTTGAACTTGGGCTGATGTATTGGTAGAATTTTGAGCCTCATTGTGAATGGTTTGCTTGGCATGACCCATGAAGGGGAATTCATGTGTATAGTGCCCATAGACTTCACACAACTTGCATGACTATTTTATGTGCAATGGAGCATTATGTCTAGGTGCATTTGGTTGATGAGGATTTTGGTTTGGCCCTCTTGCCCCAGAATTGTTGGAAGGGTTTGGTTGTTGACCACCTCCCTACAGTTGATTGTTTCCTTGGTTCTGGGCTTGGTTATTTTTGGCTTGCCCTTGTTGATTTTTGGGGGCTGGCTAGTTGGGACGGTTTGCTGTGCAAACACCTATCCTAAAGGTGATGGCGGAGTGAGGGTGGGGGATTGAATGGCTTGGAGTGGTGGTGCATAGTAAAATTGGGTGGGTGTAGTTTCCAAAAATGTGGGAATTTGTCTCACATATTGTTGTGACAGTGAAGCTAGTGCTCGGGCCTTCTGCGGTGGTGCAGGTTGTGCATAAGAAGTTGTAGCTCGAGACTAGGACATCATTCTTGCATAGTATGGAGTTTGGTTTTGGTAGGAAACACTGGGAGTGTTTATTGGTTGTGGTGGTAATGCAGGTGGTGTCAGACAGTGCTATGGTTGGTGGGAGATAGAACCTATGATGCCATCTATGGCATGGGATTCCCTCAGTGCATCTTGATAGGAGGTTCCCACATGGGGAGCATATGGAATGACAATGTAAAGGTATCTAGACTATGCATAGATTAGATCAAACTGCTGGGATTTCAATATGGCCTCCTCTTTGTTTTGGGGACATTGGGATGCGATGTCCTTTGCTATAGGTGGTAGCAAGGTTTTTAGGAACCAATCTAGGAAAATACTGTCATCAAGTTGAATCTTACACAAACTACGGCGTCACCGCCACTCATGGATGTGGTCAGCTATGTGAGTCACAGTATTCTAGAGGCAATATAACAAGATCCACCCCTTCATCGTATCTAATGGGGAGTTGGAAATATTACATGAACATGAAATACAAGGAGTTAAAATTCAGGTACTTGGCTTGTGGTAGCTCAATGTACCACTTGGTTGCAACACCTGTGAGGGTGCGTTGGAATATTCTGAGCCTAATTGAATAATCTATGATGCTATTTTATGAGCACCATAGGTGAAATGTCATGATGTGGTTTTGGGGGCACTCCCCTGCCTTCCCTTCAAACTTGGGAATGTCTGAGGGAAGTTTGGTTGGCATGGGAGGCCAAAATTTTTGATGGTGGATAGGGTCATTTGTTAACCAAGCTAAGTTAGAAATGTTGAGATGTGCCATGAAAGAAAGGTTTGACCCAAGGTTGATGTGATATGGGGCAGCAATGGTGGTGGGGTTTGTAGGGACGTGATGCACATGCATAACTAGGCATACATGTGCCACTGTTGTGGATGGGCCACTACCTCCAAGTGTGGTAAACAAAACCATGTGAGTGGAAGGGCCATTGCCACCATGTGTGACAAGAGGGGCAGTGTAGGTGAAAGGGCCACTACCCCCAGGCATGCTAAGTGGGATAGTTTGGGTGGAAGAGACACTGCCCCCATGTGTTACAGGTGGGACAACTTGATTGGTCAATATGGGTGGTGTAGCAGGGATTTCTCCTTGCTACAGGGCCAGGAATGGTTCCCTTCTATCTATAGGACAAAAGGGTAGGTTCCTGCATGTGTAAATACTAAAAGGAAAAATGGAATGTAAATAAAGAAAAGAATAGTAAGGAAAACAATGGAGAACCCTTCTGCAAACAAAGGTTAGGTTTTCGCTTCCAATAACCTACAAACAATTATTAAGCTATAGTAAACCAAAATACCTGCAAAACCAGTCAGGAAATAAACCTACAAATGAAATCATGGATTAGAAAACAAAGAAACTACTAAGCAAATGTATAAAATAACAAGATATATCTTCTCTTTGGGTGGAATGGGCCACCATGCCCTTGCTTGAAGAAACACCTCTCTTGGATGGGGGAGCTATGGCTCAATGGAGATGGAGGAGAGGGAGTGTGGGTGGCTTGAGAAATAAAGGGTCTAAAGGCATCCACAGGCAGCATAACAGTATGCAAGGGAGAAGTTTTTTGAGAGTGACCCCTCACCCTCCTTTCATAGCTTTTTTGGGGACTTTTAGGGTTTTAATCCCTTAGTCAAGGATTTAGCCCCTTTGTGGGGATTTTAGCCCCTTCTTCCCTAAATTTAGCTCATTTTAGGGTTTCAACCCATTTTTGGGGGCTTTATCTCCTAGGAGAGTATTTTAGGCTCATTTTTGGGGTTTTTAAAGCCCTTTTATTCATTCTTAATCCATTTTGAGGGTGTGGGGGTCTAATAGAGTAATATGAGGGTCATGAAATGTTGTCCTTTGGTGGTGTAGGACATGGAGAGCTGAGTGAGGGATTTTTTGGGTTAACATGTGGTGGTAATTGGTTTATGATAGTTTGCATGACCATGTTGGGGCCACCGGCAGGGGTGTTGGTGGTGGTGTGGTGTATGGACATGGGTCCACTGCCAATCACTAAGCCAAAAAATGGATCCAGGTTTTCACCAGCCATGGGGATATATGGTGCAGTATCTAGGTTTGGCTCAGATTGGTATGATTCTAAGTCTAAATCAGATGTTGTGTCACCTTCTGATGCTGTAAAGGGTTGTCAAGAATGGTCTCAATAGTGTTGGTTCAAGGACCCAAACTGTGGTGGATCGCCTCTCAGGCATGAGGAAGAACGTGAGGGGTCAATTGTGTCTGATTTGTATGTCAAGTGGTGAAATATGGTAATGAGTTTTTGACCCCAGTTTTAATGTCTTCCTATTGGCTTCAGTTGGTCACTTAGCCACCAAGACTTCCAGAATACAACGCTTGGATTTTTCCTCACAGTAGTGCTAGTCAATGGTGGAGGTCATTTCCCGTTTCGCTTGGCAATTCCTCTCGGCGGCCATCTACTTTGGGGTTCCCATGGTACTTCTCACAATGAGTTTCTAGGCTGAGCCCAAGTACTTCCCATGGTTAAGGCAGTCAAGGAATTATGTCCTCAAAGACTGCAAGTGTTTGAAATAGTGTAAATTAGAAATTTTAATGGCTAGCTCAGTGTCATGAACTGAGTTTGGTTGTTTTATGTGGTATGGTTTGTGTGTATGTATTTTGTATTTTTGTTATACTTAGTAGTTGCTTAAATGGTTTATGAATATTCTACAGAGTTCATAACATTGTTGATGAAAGCAGTAAATGATAAACATAAATTTAAACATGTACCATATCTCAATCTGAACTATGATAGCCTGACTAGGTGACTGCCTTACACCTATATTTCTCTTCAACCAAAAAAGGGTGTTGGGATCTCAATACAATGGAACTAATCCCATCCGTAGATCCTCAGGTCACCCTCTAGATGCAAGGTTGGTCAATAGGGAGGACACAAACATTGTCATGCCCCCTGGGCCTACCACCCCCTCTACCTTCCAAGTCACCCATTTTTTGCAGTTTGGAAAAATGATAGGTAAAGTGCTTATTACTATACAAGATTCACCCTTCATCTTATCCCAGAATACCCCAATTGGTGATGAATGGGTAGAGGAGGAAGGGATAGGAAAGATTTAATTTTAAGAATTGAAACCTATAGTAATTTTTTGATTCAAGCTTTAAACAGATTCATTAACCAATTAAAAATTTAATTTGACAGTGATTTACACATGTTGTAATGAAATAAACTAATTCTAAAATGAAATAATCACATATTTGATGGACAGAAGCAGCTGATCCGCATTGACAGTCCCAATAACTTTTGAATCTAAATCTGAGAGATAGATCGCTCTTTTCGAGGGAAATGTGGCGAGGGTGTCACCAAATTTTCCCCAAATCAGGGGAGTGAGTCATTCAGAACCTGCAGACATAAGTGATCTAATTTCTGAATGAGCAACTTGGTCGCACCTTTCAGCCTGATAAAAGCGACCTGGTCCGAAAGATGAATTTTGTTTTTCCTGAGTCGAGTTCAGTCGACAGTAACCTGTACTGTGGCCGAATGGGCTTGGCTTGGCCTTAAGGAGGCTCGACTATAATTAAAAATGAAAAAAAATATAGATCTAAACTAGACTAAGCAAAAAATTAAACTAGGGAAAATAAAACTAAAATGCAGAAATAAAACCTAGGGATTGTATGGTCGCCAAATCTGTAGTAGGGATTTTTCCCTTACTACAGGCAGGAACAACTCGCTTCCATCTATAGGATAGAAGGTTAGGGTTCCTATGAGAATGAAAATATAGAAAGAAAATAAATAGAAAATGAAATGAAAATAGAATGAAATCTCTACACACAAAGTTAGGTCTAATCTCCACAACCCTGAATCAAACTGTTAGAGAACAAAAATACCTGCAAGCAATGAATGGAAACCTACAACAAAATGTTAAACAACAAACCTGCAAACAAATAAGGTAAAAAAAATACAATATAATCAAAATAAAAACATAAAAGACAAGTATACCTTCTCTGGTTGGAATGGGACACCATGCCTTAGCTTGGGAGAGCACATCTCAATAGATGGGGAGCTATGCCTCAATGGAAGAATGGAGTAGAGGGAGGGTGAATGAATTGAGAAGAAAAGGGTCTCAAGGAACTCACATGGGTAGGGTAATGATATGGAGATGAGAAATGATTTGAGAGTGACCCCCACCCCTCTATTTATACTTTTTCTCAAAAAATTTAGGGTTTCAAGCCCCTGGTTAGGGCTTTAGCCCCCTTTTTGGGATTTTAGCCCCATTCACCCAAGTCTTAGCTCCTTTGGGTGTTTTAAGCTACTTTGAGGGGTTTTATCCCCTTTTTGGAGGTTTTAGCCCCTATGAGAGCTATTTTGGCTCTTTTTAGGGGTTTTTAAGCCCCTTTTCATATTTTTTAGCCTTTTTTACAGTGTTGGGGTCAAATGAGGGTCATGTATGGATGTCCTTGGGTAGTGTATGTCACATAGAGCTTAGTGAGTGATTTTTTTGGTTAACATGGTCCCTCCCTAATTCTATTGGTGGTTTTTTCCCAATGTTCCTTTCCTGCAAGCTTTGTAATAATATCCCATTGAGCTCCTGTTGTTTTTCTTGAGCCCTTTTTAGCTTTCCATTTTCTACTTTGAAGCTCTGTAATTCCACTATCATATTCTTCATGGTTTTCAGTACCTAGCTAGCTTCAGAACACTTTGGATCTGGCTGCATTGGGTGAGGTACTGCTGTACCTTATTTAAGTAGATTCTCATGATCATTTTGTGACACAATCATTGTATCCTATTACATAATTATTCCTATCTATACAAAAAATATTCCAACACAAAACCAATTTTTTTTCATAATGCAACGGAACTAGATGTGCCCCCAATACCACAATAACCTGTTATGAATGCACATACCAAAAAAAAAATTATTTCACATGAAGTTTTGCTATAACCTTTATAAACATGCAACATTATATTATTACTAAATAACCAACATTAAATTCCATTATTAAATCCACTTCTACAGCCAAAAATTTTGTTTCTTCCGTGCAACTGACCTTTTCGACTTTGGTTTTCCATATTTCTCCCTTCCTCCTTCCACTGCATATTTCAGAATCAGAATCCTAACATCCATAAAAAATCATTCATCCATACTACCACCTTTCCTCCTTCAGCTATGGACTGCAGGAATCAAAAGCTTATCCTTTTATCCCCTTTTCTTCTTTCCACATTCTGCTATGTGGATCCCAGAAATCTTCTCTTTAACTACTTAACCTTTTCCTTTATGTTTTATGTATTCCGCTATGTTTTTCGTGGATCACAAACAATATTACCTTCTTGATAACTTTGTTTTTCCTTTTTTCTTTTCAATATGTGGATCATGGATCACAAAAGCTTAATGTTCTCAACACTTATCCTATCCTTTTCCTCTTTATACCTTCCACTATGCAGATCACAAAATTCTTAACATTCACAAGACTTCCTCTTTCTTTTCCACTCTCCACTTTTTCACTATGTGGATCGCAGATCATGGAAGTATTAACATTCATTATACTTCTTTTAATTTTTTTCTCTTTGTTTTCTACTGTGTAGACCACAGATTGTGAAATTCTTAACATTTTCACGACTTAACTTCCTAGGAATTCTACAGGCCTTCCTACCTAAGGTTTTTTTCCTAACGTTTCAGCACAACCATAGCTTGACTATGTATACTTTTGAAACCTCAAAGGGCTCCTGAATTTAAGCCATTTCAGTTACTTATACCAACTTAGACTTAGGTGTTTCAGAGGCATGTAGTGGCTAGTTTCTTAAGAAACTCAGTAGCCAAACCCTCCTTCACAGCTTTTACCCCCTTAGGAAATTAGAGCATTACACTCGACTTCACTTAAACAGGGAAAACCCAAGAGATCACATTGGATTCCCTACTAGGGGTTCCTTAGGCTAGTTTTAACAACAAAAATCAGGAAGTATCCTAGTAAAAATTTAAAGGAAACAAACTACACCACTTGAGCAACCAAAATCATGAAACACAAGTTATAGTCACTAAAATACAAAGTAAATGCATTGCATCTTCACTGATCTATGCATCCCATGCAGTCATAACCATTCTCAACAAACCAAGATTACTTATCCTATAAGAATGACAAAACCCAAATTAGGACATCAATGATAGTATAAGCCTAGTTGGGAGATAAGTTCTTGTTTTGTAGAGTTGGAACGATGAGCTTTGAGTTGTAGAGGAAATTGATTCTTCCATTGATCAATTTCAACAAGGATTATAGAGTGTAAAGATCATACATCCCTCATAGATCCATGGTCAATATTTATGTTATACCGAAATATTGTCACCCTCATGTTATGAGATAGGTATCCCCTTGACTGCTCCAATCCCTCAAAGTTTTCCCTAGATAAATGAAGGTTCAAATTAACCCCCTACAGTTTTTCCTTGTGTTGAGCTAGTAATGCTCCTCTCCCATTGAAAAAAAGAGTTACCCAAGTCAGAACCTCTCCTGATAAATTATCAAAGAGAGGTGCCACTGCTCTTTCCCTTAATACAAGAAGTGGTTCCCCCTTAGCACCACCTATTTTCTTCATTGGAGGAGCGATGCCCAAGTTTTCAAGGAAAAAGAGAATCTTCGAGAGGATTCTCGAAGCTGACCTCCATGGAGCCTCATCCCTATGTCTTAAGACCACCTAGAGATCGAGATACTCCCTTTTAGGATCTAATATCCACCTCACCCATGAGATCCTCAACCATACCTATCCTCCCATTCCTTTAAATACTGGCTCACCCCCCATGGGAAAAAGGAGGAAGAATTATGTTTCATACCCAAACTCTTTTAAAATAATTCTTGAGCCTTTGGAGGCAAGGTGAAATTAGAGGCAAGGAACAATTGCAAGGAACTCTCAACACCAAGGCATGAAGTTTGTAGTCTCTCCAATCATTTCTAATAAAAATGTATTTTCTTTCCCATATATTCTATTTCATTTGTATATATTGCTTGATTCCTTGGTTATGAGCATAGATCTAGTTGATTATATTGTATGCTATCATGTTTCTCTTGTTATTTTCTATCTTTTATAGGTTCTTCTATGAGGATAGCAAGGACAACATTTGTGATAAGTATTATGGAATTCCATTCATGTGATTAACTAGATATAGGAGAATTTTAACATTTGGTGTTTTTGTTTTGTTCTAGACCTAAAACCATTTAGATATAGGGAACCATATCTTGTACACAGGAGGTGTGTATTTCCAGCTAACAAAATTGGTGAATCCACTAGGGACCTACTTCGAATTCTGAATATTTGGTAAGTTGAAACCTCCCCCTTCATTGTCAATTTCTAGATCTACTTTTCCAATTCATAGATCTATAGATGTGCTTTGAATTTGATTGATTCATCCCTATCATCCCTTGGATATTCATATTTTTGGCTCATTGGGTTTCTTGGTGATTGTTTGGGTTCATATTTTAGTGTGTAAATTCCTTTTTCTATTTTATTTTTATTTTTTAAATTTCCATCTTGGGCACCACTCTTGAGTTGTGTTGCGGTTCTGGAGTTGTCACCGCTCTTCCTTTATGTTAAAGAAGTAGTGCCACCACCCTTTCTCTGTGTCCAAGAAGTGGTACTAGACCTGGTAATGCCCTGGTGTGAAGCTCTTGTCTACAGGAGGTGTGTATTTCTAGCTAACAATTTCTAGATCAACAGTTGATAATAATTTCATAGAGTGAGGTAGCATCTAAGATAAGCATTGAGAAACAGAAGCGCTCATGGACAAGGAATCTTTATGATCAACAAATGAAATAAGTCTTGGAGAAGATCAACAACTACAAGTTATTTCTCCAATTCAATTAGCAAAAATTAATAAAATCCTGGTGTGCACATAATTCTTATCAAATACACCTTATGGTGTTTGGGGTCCACCCTTGATCTAGATCCAACAGTCCATAGGGATTTCACACATTCAACAAGAAATGGAGTTAGCGGTGGAGAGGTGCATGAAATTATTATCCATCTGCCTTATGTTGTTTGATATCCACCATCGATATAGATTAAATGGTCATCAGGGATTTGACATGTTAAAAAAGAAAGGGATTTAATGATGGAGAGGTGCACAAAATTCTCATCCATCCACCTTATGGTGTTTGAGATCCGTTGCCGATCTAGATCCGATGGTCCTCAGGGATTTTACATGATCAATAAGAAATGGAGTTAGCAGTGGATAGGTGCATGGAATTATTATCCATCCGTGTTATGGTTTTTGATATCCCCCATTGATCTATATCTAGCAGTTTTTAGGATTATTAATTCTCCCTTGTCCAAATTTGGTCATATGTCTAAATTGGGAGTCATGTCTAAATCGGGAGTCCATCCAGTCTATTTATAGTCATTAACACCATTGGGTCCACTTGGCCTAATTGAGGTACATATTTCAGTTACTAAAGTGTGGGGAACACTAATTGAGGCTCACTGCCACTGATTGCACTTGATTGCATCATTTTAGGAGCCTCCTAGACCAATCGCTACAATTTAGGAAGCCACTAGGAGTGCTAAAACCAACCAAGGTTAGTTCACTTCAGTTATTGACTAGTCAAGCTAAGTTAGGAGTCAGTTACATTTAGTTCTAGTCATCTACATTCAGTTAGCGTTAGGTTTACTTGACTGCACACATGCGGAGCACATTTCTCACCTACCACAATCAGTTAACCTTAGTCAACACTGAATGTAGTAGTTGAGTTGTGTTTTAGAGCTTCGATCAACTCCTGTTATGGTTTATACAAGGTCAGTTAACTACTGAGTCCTTCGATAGTGATTTAGACAAGGTCTTAGTTACCTACAATCAAGTAGAGCCTATCAATTCAAATTTCCTCATGTGGATTCGAATTTCATGTGGCTATTAAAGCCATTTTACTTGATTGTAATTATCATTGGATTACTTTTTGATTAATGAAAGCATTCACAGTTGCAAGCCTTTTTTGCATTGTTTCATTCTTCAATTGCTGAGTAAATTATGAGATCCACTTTGTGAGTTGTGTATTTGTCTATATATCTATGTGCTCAAATTTACATGGTATCAAAGCCTCAGTGGACAAGACTCCTCTCCTCCTTAGATCTCCATCCGGATAATTCTTTTGGCAAATTGCTCTTTCCAGTACTGCACTAGAAGTGGAGAATTTACCACTTAATATCCCCAGTTAAGAAATTCTTGATAAATCTTGCTTGATCAACTATGCTGGGTGTGAAGGAAATTCCAAAAGTGTAGACTATTGACCTTACTTTGTATGTTTGATTGTGTGATAGGTTATGATCTTTTCTTACAGCATTCTCTACAAGAAACCCTTTCTTCTCACTGCTTTCCCTATAGCAGCTCAGTTCTTCCTACTACATTTGAAATGGATCATTTATTAGAGCCTCTCACTCGCTTCAACTATCACCAGTGGAAGACAGACATGGTGGTAATGCTCCACACCAAAGGGCTCTTCAGACTCATAGAAGAAGCAGAGGAAGAGCCATATTTAGATAAAGACAAAGTTAAGTACATGAATAGGCTTGATGAAGCCCATGGACACTTGCTCCTCTCAGTCTCTAAAGATATTTGGTTCCACATCCTAGAATTGAAGACTCCCAAGATGGTTTGGGACAAGATTGCCTCCCTATTTGATACGCATGATGAGATGAGGATCCATCAGCTATAAAATGATTTGATTACTCTCAATCCATCCAACTTCGAATCTCTAAATGAATTCTTCACAAATTTAAATATTATAATATATCTGTTGAAGAAATGCAAAGTGGAGAAGGATGAAGATCAGCTCATCCTTGCTATTCTCACAAAGCTCAATTCAGACTACTCAGTCTTTGTATCCACCTTCCAAACAGTAATTCTCACTACTCCAAATTGGAATATGCCCACTCTTAATGCTTTCATCCAATCTCTTATTTTTGTGAATGATAAATTGATCCAAATGGGGATCATTCAATCTCCCAAAGATCTAGTTCTAGTTGCAAGAGGAGATAAGGTAGCTAATGAAAAAGGGAAGCAAAGAGATGAGTCCCTTATGAAGAAAGAGCAGTCAAAATAACCTTTAGGTTTGAAGAGAAGTAAGAAGAATGGCAAAGGAAAGATCCTCTTCTCTTACTGTGGAAGGGGCTTCCATTCAGAAAGCTCCTGTATGAGAAGACAACTTGATGAAATGGCTCTTATCTTGAAAAATCACAACATTTCTGTACCTACTAGTGTAAGGAAGGAAGACTCTAAAGAAGAAGAAGAAAAATAGCAAAGGAAAGTACATGCACTGAAGGCTTGCTGCACATTAGCACCTGTCTTCCTCGTTGATTCTGGAGCTTCCAACCATATGGCTACATCCAGAGAATCATTCTCTTCTTTTCAGTCCTTTGATGGTCCTAGTATTCAGATGGGTAATAACAGTAAATTCAAAACAAAGGGGAAGGGCTCTATCCAACTTGAACATGGAAGGTTCAAAGATGTGCTATTTGTTCCCTCCCTAGCTTGAAACCTGTTATCTGTCTATTAGATGACCCATACTGGATGTCCAAAGAAAGTGATCTTTGGTCCTGACTCAGTGGAGATCATATATATCTCTACTGGGATCATCATAGCAAAGGGTACTACAAATTATGCTTCAAAAGTATATGATTTCTCATATTTCATGCCTCCTTCAGAACCAGTGCACTCTCCACAACCACCTACAAGGGAAGGTAAAATCATTGCATCTACTTCTTTTATAGATTCTACTAGTATTGCAAATCCATATATATTAGTTTATGACCTTGAGATTTAGGGTGACTTAGATCTAGATTATGTCGCGACTTCCAAACTGGAATCTAGGAAGATGACTGGAAACTCACCTGACACTCAGAAAGGAAAGACTCTTGCACTATGTCATGATATTTTACCTCCTTCAGGGAGATGCAATAGACTTCCTATACGATGAAATATGGCAAGGGATTAGTCTTACTACATTCAAAAGAATGGATATGATCATACACCTCTTCATTCAGCAAGAGACAAAGGTTACATTCCTCCTTCCTGCCATCATCATTTTTGGAGAAGAAGGAGAAGTCTACATGCCAGGCCCCAGAATACCTGTGCACAACACACCATGCATGTTGCTTCACTACCTTACAGAGATGAAGATTGTAGCAACATATTTTCAAGCTTTTCAAACTTGAGACCTAATTGTACCTGCTTAACTAGAGGGAGGGATTTTTTCCCATGTGGTTTTTGCCCCAACTCCTTGTATTAAGCAGTTACTTTATTTTACTTGATGTAATAGGTGACCTATGGTCTTAGTTACCAGGGCCCACAATTTGTCCAAGTTAGCACTCAGGGGGGGTTAGGATTATTAAGCATCCCTTGTCTAAATTTGGTCATATGTCTAGATTCGGAGTCATGTCTAAATTGGGAGTCCATCCAGTCTATTTATAGTCATTAACACCATTGGGTCCACTTGGCCTAATTGGGGCACATGTTTCAATTAATAAAGTGTGGAGAAGACTAATTGAGGCTCACTTCCACTAATTGCAGTTGATTGCATCAGTTTAGGAGCCTCCTAGACCAATCCCTACAATTTAGGAAGCCACTAGGAGTGCCGAAACCAACCAAGGTCAGTTCACTTTAGTTAATGACTAGTCAAGCTAAGTTAGGAGTTAGTTGCATTCAGTTCTAGTCCTCTACATTTAGTTAGTGCTAGATTTACTTGATTGCACACATGTGGGGCACATTTCTCACCTACCACAGTCATTTAACCTTACTCAACATTGAATGTAACACTTGAGTTGTGTTTTAGAGCTCCGATGAACTCTAGTTATGGTTTAGACAGGGTCAGTTAACTACTGAGTCCTTCGATAGTGATGTAGACAAGATCTTAGTTACCTACAGTCAAGTAGAGTTTATCAATTCAAATTTCCTCATGTGGATTCGAATTTCATGTGGCTATTAAAGACATTTTACTTCATTGTAATTATCATCGGATTAATTTTTTATTAATGAAAGCATTCATAGTTGCAAGCCTTTTTTGAACTATTTCATTCTTCAATTGCTGAGTAAATTGTGAGATCCACTTTGTGAGTTGTGTATTTGTCTATAGATCTATGTGCTCAAATTTACAACTATTCTCATGGATTTTGCACATTCAACAAGTAAGGAAATTAATGGTGGAGAAGAATGCAAAATTAGTATGAAAAATAGTTCACCGTAGGCTTGCATCCATGTAATCAGAAATATTACACCTTCTATAGATAGAAGTGGTTCCTCTGGTCTGAATGGTTCAGATCTAGAACAAATGAGTGAATAACTTGGTTGAATACCTTCCCTAAATGTTATAGAAGCCTGGAATATAACTATGACGAAAGACCTATATACCTGTAAGACATATCAAGCATACAAATACATCACAGCTACCAGAAAAATATCTACACATTCATATTAGTGACTAAGGAATCCAATAACATATATGTGATATTTACACAACAAACATGTGGGAAGGAAATCAACTTTGCATTAGAAAATAAATGAAAGAGCTTACAACCATGTGCCTTAGTGTCGAGACACTCCTTTAGAAGACTAACACCTTGTCCCAGATAGCTCCAACTTGCTCCACAATTGCTCTCTGATGGATTAGGAGAGGGTATCAATTCAGAAACATAACTCTCCTATTCTTCTCCTCCCCTCAACTATGGACATGATCTTGTATTTATAAATCTCAATGGATAGGGATAGTTGAGAGAATTGTGGGTGAGGTGGCTCTAAGATCCTACCAAGAGGGATATCAACTCCAACTAACCCATATTAATAGGGATAAGGGAGGACAAGAGGCTCATGATCTAGAAGCCTCAAGAATCTTATATTTTTCCATTTTTACCAAGGGTACCACTTTTGTTCCCTTAAGACAGAGCAGTTTAGCTGAGAATTGCTTCAAGAATAAACCAGAAGTGCGGTGGCATCGCTTTTCTATAACAGAACAAAGGAAGTGCTGAACAAGGTACCACTCATCAGCCAAAGGGAAAGTGTAGTGATAGGTTTTTTCAAGTAGAATTGATATCCATAGCAAGTTTCCACTCCAAGTTTTGGGATTTAGGGAAAACATAGGGGTTGAGGATCTCATCACATGTTGGTGACAGGATTTGGGTATAACAGAATGCCTCCCAAAGCATGAGACTTAGAGGGATACGATGAGCGAGAGCTTTGAGAGAACAAGTTGTCACTTTGAGGTGAGGATAAACTTGATTGGAGAGTGTCGTCAAGTAGGAATCTATAGTACATCAATACTTTTGACTCATAGACAAATGTAACCAACTCACAGCTACAGACTAATACAAGGCAAATCCATGAGATGAATAAACAACCATGGCTACTAGAATATAGTGTAGATCCATGTGATAGAGGACTCAAAATTGGACATAGCTACTAGACATAAAATGTATATTTATTTCATACAGATGCAAATTTGAGCATAGCCACAACCATTCAAATGTAGATCCATGCTTGATATACAAAATTCCATCGCAAACTGGGGAGAGAAATGAGTGCTAAACAAGTACCAAGGATCTTCATCTTGTTTTCCATAAAGTACAATTCTATCCATGTGATTACAATGTTCTGAAGTCAAACATGGTAGAAACCACTTGATCACTGACCAATGATGTGAACTGTTAACAAGTGTGAGGGAGATCACCATTGATGTCAATGATTCCCAAGGTACCCTAGTACAATCTACTAAGTGTGAATAGATGTCTTGATGTTGAACACCTAGTCAATTCTATTGATCAAAGGTCAATGATGTGAACCTATGTCGAGAGCAATAGAATATGTCATTGAGGCATAAAAATATCAAGGTACTAAATTTGTTTCTAAGACTATATCCTGGATGATGAGCTGATGTCGATAGGAATAGTCTCATCAAAGGAGGGACATGATGAATCCCACATCAACGACATGAAACTCGAAACAAAGTTTTGGAATGATGTCAATGAGGTAACCATAATACTGACTCAAAAGTATTGACACAAATACTATTTTAACTGCAGAGGTAAACTTCTTCAACTTCCCTTTCAACATCGGGCAGCACGACAAAAGACTTGGCAGCATGACTAGACCAAACAAACACATAGTGTGATGGTGGACAATGCATTCTTTTGAAAAACTCAAAGGAGTGACATGACTCATGAAATTGGATCATCATGGAAATAAACAGAATACCCAATCAACTAAAATGATATGTAGACAAGTGCCATGCTCAAAGGTAATGACAAACTGCCAGCTATTTGAAAAATGATTCCCTTCACATTTTCTCCCATCATTGTTGATGAGTGCCTTTTTTTGTTTTTACGAGTTCAAAGAGGGTAACAAATACTTGTTATATCTTGTCTGAGGACAAGTCCATACTCATATGTTTTATGAATCTGAGAGAGGAGGGGTTTGGTCCTAAAAGAGGGTCTCTCAATGTTTAATTTAACGATTCCAATGAAAGTTAACTCGGTATCGTTCATGTTTAGAGAGTCTGAACGACCATGGAAGAAGACTCCACAGGGTCCTTTTTTGTAAAATAGTTCATCTAAACCAAAAAAGTGATATCCTACCATCAGATGAATGACTCTTTAAGTTCTTTAATGAGCGTGAAGAAGACAAGATCACTCAACAATGTTTGTGTATTTAAGGAGCCCGAAAAGAGTTTTAAAGAAGACTCCACTAGGTCTCTTTTCATAATGAGGGATTTTATGAGTCTAAAAAAAATTAGAAAAGGACTCGAACCTTTGATGCTAAGTTTCGAGAGCATGAACAAAGTATCATAATAAATTCTCAAATACTTTTTTCATTTTATGGTAGTGCGAAAAATTCAAAAACAAACTCCCAAAACTTTTACTGCTACCACTTTTTATCCTGCAACGACTTAAAAACAACTATTAAACTCTCCAATAGATGACATTAAAGGATCATGACTAATATATTTTAAAAACTATAACATGCCAAAACCTAAAATGCATATAAAATATATGTAAATATTAAAAAATCAAAACATTTTACCATTTACCCATAGTCGAGAGCCTTTGGAGCATTTTCTTAGCCAGATATTCAACTACTAATTTTGAGAACATCTACCGTCAAATTTTCAAATCATCAGTTCCATGTAATAGCTTAAACCCTACTCTTTAATTTCATCCTTTCATTTTTGAATTTTGGGAGTGTTTTGGGCCTATTGGGCGAGCCCTAAAACCATGAAAGTGGGCACCTCTCTTATCCCTTGAGGGATAAGTGGTACCCCTCTAAAATCATGCCTAAAACACTTGACACAAGCAGTGCCACTGCCTGTCCTCAATGGGACACAGGCGGTGCCCGCTGTGGGTGAATAAAAATGTATGTACAAGAAAAACTAGCTCAAATTTGGTGATTTGAATGATTGATAGTGTTTGTAATTGGTATTGTGATCATTTTTTACAGGTTCCCATTGATAAAAATGGTAATTTGGAAAGAGAGGCAACATGAAAATAATGATGCATTTTCTGAACAAAACATAGGTTGTATAGCCGCGTTGAGAGACTGTGGTATTCTAAAGTTTTTTTGCACACCCAACATGGTATCACATGAGCGCCTATTAGAGCATATCCTCCGGATGTGGAATCTGGAGCAATAGTATTTTGAGGTTGGTGCCCATATATTGACAATTGAAGTAGATCTACTTCCTTACAAGCCTATCTAGACGGGGTGCTCCCATCTCTTTTATTGGTTCCCATGGAGGGGATATTACTACTCAGGAGTTGATAAACTTCCATTGTATTCCTGGGACCAGGACATTGGGGAAGAAAATTCCCATAAAAGAAATGGTGGATGGTCCACTATGGATGATTTTGTTTACCATGGAGAGAGTCACGGGAAGCCAAGGGGTACATCAGGCTTCTAGAGCACATATGCTCTATGATATAGAGGCCATGGCGCCCACAGCTTTTAACTAGGAAAAAGATCTACTTCTGATCTTCAAGGATCAGTTGACCAAGTGTCTATAGGGGGAGCTGAAGTAGTTCAATTTTTGGTTCCATTTTATCATGTTTATTTTTTGAGTGGGTTCCCCAAATGAGACCCTAAGTGATTTTGACAAAGTTGAGGGCACGAGACCCTCGCATGCTGATATGGGTACATATTATGGCACGTACTGGAGCAGGTAGAGGTAAGGTAAAGTTTGGTGACCAATTATTTTGATGGTTGAGAGATCAACTCCTCATGGTGGAGGACTATGCATATGCATGCATCAACTTCAGTGGTAACCCTGACCTATTGCTCCCACCCAGTGGATAGTGGGGTGATATCGGTAAGAAACAAAAACCCTAAAATGGCAATAGTGTTTTTATATTTTGATGTTTTATATTTTTTATGTTTAGTGATGAGACTTGAATGTTTTCATGCAAATGTTGGAGCAGCACGACCTAGAGGATCCTCCCCGCTAGACAAGCGAGCCAGAGCCCATTTTGTACCATAGGGTGCTAATGTGATATGGGAGCTAGAGGAGAAGCTCGATAGGTTGACTCTAGACATCCCAAATTCCTCGATCGAATATGACCTCCCACTGAGATACGAGAGGCCTATTGTGGGAGTACCAGATCATTTTAGTAGACTACTACATCAAGTAGCCTAGGCAGTTATGTGTTACCACGAGCATCGCTAGATGATAGGGTGCATGACGTATTCACTAAAAGCTGATAGATATCTTTAGGATTTTTGTATGATGATTTTTTACTTGAAATCCTAAGTGCTTCAGATGAGGTCTTGTGACCTATTTTTTGTAAACATGTTTAT
>LPNX010227879.1:632309-643964 GCA_001517045.1 Pseudotsuga menziesii
TGACCTTTTTTAATAAGCATACCCTCCGAAAGAGACAGAGAAGAACAGGATTCCTAATGGTATAGACATAGTTTAAATGACAAGCCATAAATTATGTGTCCATCAAGACTACCAAGTTGTGAACATCTTGGGAGGCAGCTTCAGTCAGAAGACCTATGACTACTCAATACTCAGTGATATTTTTGGTACTGAGACCAATACAAACCACTCCTAAACTGACCAAATCATAAGTTATGGAATAGAGAACCAAGTAGCTGAGGAAATATTCAAGGTGTGGCAGCAAGCACCATTAATGAAGCCATAGAAATCCATCTGCTTTGCATGACCAAAACTTGGTATAAACAGATATGGACACTAAAATCAAAACCATATTGAAAATAATTAAGCTCACTAAAAGTTAAGTAATATATATATATATATATACAAGGTACTATACAAGAAATATCTAGGCATAGTACCTCTTTAGGTACAACCCATTGTGAGGTTGTCCTAAGGGTATTCCATCATAGTCCATGAGCTCGTAGTCGCCTTTCTCTCAAACTTTGGAAATAATGAAAGGACCATACCACATGGATTCAAAATTCCCTTTCCCTAGTTTGTCATATCTATGATCATATTTCAACACTAGGACACCCTCATTAAAGGCATGAGGCTAGATAGACTTTTCATACTGTGCCTTGATGCGTTTCTTGTGTGCCTCATTAGCTAAGGAAGCATCTCTTCTAGTTTTGTCAAGGTTGTTCAAGTAAATAAATCTATCTTCCTCTGTGGAAGTGTCTAGAGAAGTTCGACAGCAAGTTTCAAGGATGGAATCTGACATTGAATCAGTAAGATAGCTTCTACTTTGTAGAAAATCTAGAAATGTGTGAAACTAATAGCTATTTTCACCGAAGTCCTGTAAGCCCAAAGGGAAAAGAAAAGGATATGGTACCAATTGGATTTATGGTCTCCAACCATCTGACGCAGCATCATTTTCAAAACTTTGTTAATGGCCTCGACCTGACCATTAACGTCCAGATAATAGGGCATAGTGTTTTCATGATGAAAACCTAGCTTGGCACTTAATTCCTCCATCATTTTATTACAGAAATGTGATTCGTGATTAGTAACTATGGATTGTGGGACTTCCAATATTTTTATCACATGATTAACTAGGAAGAGAGTGGTAGTATTACTATCCTCTGCATATGTAGGCATGGCCTTAGCCCATTTTGTAAAGTAATCAATTGCTACGATGATGTAACCATGCCCCTCGACTAAGTTAGGCTTACAATGCATATAATCGATCCCCCATTTGGCGAAAGGGCCAAGGAAATTATGGGGTGTAACAGAGCAGGGTGGGTACACTTTTTTGGATAAATTTGTTGACAGGGTGCGAATTTCTTAACAGCCTCGTGACAATATTTAAAGATCGAAGGCCAAAAATAGCCAGCATGAAGGATTTTCTGGGTTGTATCCATCCCATATAGATGACATCCACATGCTTCAGAGTGGTAATCATTCAACACTTGTTCAGCTTCCTTGTGGGTAAGGCATCCCTCAAGAATGGAATCGATAACACATCTATACAAAGTGCCATTCAAGATGAGGTAGTATTTTGCATGGTGACAGATACGGTAGTGATCATCATAGGATAAAGTGGGCTGAAATCTTTATGTCTGGAGATAAATGAGAAAATCTCCATACCATGGGTCAGTAGTGCTTATCAAGAACAGGAATTCATCTGAGAATGAATCACTGGGCTCAGATTCCATCAAAGCATAGGGAAGATCACACATGAGCTCAAAAAAGACCAAGGATTTCTTTGATGTAGCTTTTGAAAATTCCAGACCAAACTCTTGTAGAATAACTATCCATAGAGAATAATTGCCCCTGAGCACCTAACGAGTCAGGATGTAATACATAGGGTTCTGGTCTACCAATACGATGTTTGTGTGGAGAAAAATGTAGTGACGAAATTTATGAAGTTGAAGCTCCTTCGTCTAAGACAGTTCTAAAGACATTTTTTTCGACTAATTTCATTATGATTTGGAAAGCGAGTTTGTGAGGTAGTCTAGAATTATAGTTCTCAACATTGAAATTAATCAAATTAGTATTGTCGGGGTCTAAATATTCTAACGCAGTTAACAAGTTTTTGCACTATGTGGGACAACTTTGGAGTACTTCCAAGGTAGAAATAGCACATGTTGCCTGAGCAAGATCTTCAACTACATTATAAAATTGGGTAGCTTAGGCATTAGGATTAAAAACATCCTTCCTAAGAGTACTCTTGGGTGGACACAAAACCATGTCAAGATTACGTTTCTCGATGGTTAGGGGAACAGTAGATGACGACTCAAGAGAACCAATGGATAGAGCTTTTCATGAAGAAGAATTGTCTTCTTTCTTGTCTATGGGTTTGTCATAACCCTGAATTTGAGTTTGCAAACTAATAGTGTCCAAGGACATCATGCGAATTTCCTTTGAAGAACTAGATTTTCCCTGATTAGACATGTGGTCTATCAGCTATTGTTGAGAGGGAAAAGGATTTGTGAGAACTGCAAGAGTGGGATTAGTTTTCAAAAATTGAGTGATTTATTCATGACAAGGACACTCTTTCGTGAAGTGGTCACCTCCGCATAGTAGAAATCGATATTTCTCTTTTCTTTTCCCTTTATCATTCTTGTTGATGGTTGGTTTGGGATTCTCCTGTTGGTTTCTAGATTTTTGGATTTTAGCTTTACCTTTCTTTTTATTGTTGCTGGTCGTTTGAGTGCTTTCAATGGAATTGAACTCGGCAGAAATCTTGGGAGTTGAAGGAGTAGGGGTGGAAGTTTGCGGTTGCTTGGAAGGTTTTGCTATCAATGGGGACTGGATTGAACCAACAATCCCATCAACAGGGGTTTTTGCTAGTGGCTTAGCAGGATCAGTGCTTGGGAAAGGAGATTAAGGGATCAAGTAATACAACATTTTGGACTGGGAATATACCAAGTCCAAATATTGGGCTCAACTAATGGCTTGCTCTTCAGTAATGGCACCGCCCATAGCCACATATCGAGAGATTGGAGGAAACAAATATTTAGTAAACCAATCAACTAACAATTGATTTGGGATAGGAGCCTTATTAAGTATTCTCCTCCTTCTCCACTCATGGATATGATTGGATATGTGGGTGGAGTTGTTCTTCCACAAAGAACTTAAGAGACCTGTACCCATTTCATAGTGGATAGGAAGCTGAAAGTGTGTAAGAAAGACAGTTGCCAAAGAACCAAAATCCAAAAACAAATGTTGCAAAAGTTCAATGTATCTTTTCATGGCGATACCAATCAAACTTCACCGAAAGAGTCTTAAATGAAATGAATAATCCATAAGGGAGTTCGAATAACACCACAAATGGAATGTCATGACATGGTTTTTTGGATCATCTCCCCACTTTCCATCGAACTTTGGAATGTCTGATGGTAACTTTACCAGAATGGGAGTTCATGAGGGGTTATGTTGAATGGGATCATTAATCAACTTGGACAAATTAGGCATGTCCAAAGTTGCTAGGAAAGGTAACTAGCGATTAGGTTTCCTGTACTGGTAGTATTGATATGGCATATAAGTACCAGTAGGACCGTAAGTAGACTGATAGAAAGGTTGTTGTGATGAAGAACTGCTAGAAGATCCACCCTTGGGGGGTTAATTTCTAGGGTTAGGACCATTAGGAACACTGGAACCTCTTGGAGGAGGACCACAAGGACCGTTGGGACCACCAGGACCACCTGGACCACTAGAAGGAGGACCACCAGACCCTGCATGACCCTTGGGAATTAAACCTCTGGAGCCTCTGGACCCACTAGGAGGAGGACCACCAGACCCTCCAGGACCATTCGGAGGGAAGCCACCAGGTCCACTAGGACCACCAAGACCATTAGGATCATAAGGAGGAAAGCCACCAAGCCCTCCAAGACCATTAGGCCCCCAAGTGGGAGGACCTCCATAAGGTGGTCCTTCGGCATCCCCCGCAGTATGTATAGGTATCCTACACATAAATGGAATGTAGGACTAGTTTGGTTGTCCCCATGGAGTGAAATTATTTCTAGGAGATGGAATTATAGCATAAGGAATTCCTGTAGGGTTAGGTTGGTGATTGACATTTCCTACAGGTACTTGATTTGTTGTGTAAACATACCCCCAAGAGGTTTGATTGGTTACAGGTTGTGCCCCCAAGGGATGACCTGAGCTGGATGGGGGGTTAACCACATTCGTATGGGTAGGAGGGACATAAAATGTAGATTTCTCTATACTAGAGGTCTGTCTATGACTAGCTACAATTTCAGTGATAAGTAACGTAGGTTGTGCCAGGGGTTTCCCCCCGACATTATAAGGTATTGATGAAATAAGAATTAGATGTTGTTCCGCATGTCATTAGAGAGAATTTGAGGTAAAAAATGGGCCTCAAAAGGACCAAAATGTACTATAAAAATAAACCAATTACATTATAGTAGATGACATCGTCCCCCATGGTTGAGGTGGCATTACATGAGTTAAGAATGCTTATTTGTCACATTTTCTATGGTAGATGAAAATCCATAGTTAACCAAGGTAGTGGTACAAGTACTTTTAAGTCATAAAGTGAAGTACTCACAATAAAAGTCATTTCACACTTTCTCATAAAATAATATTATTGTCATTTTCAAGTAAAGTACTCATAATTCATAAAAATGTCTTTTCACATTTTTTTATAAAATAATATATTGTCATTTTCATGTTTTTTAATTTTAAATTATATATTCACTCAATTGTATTTAATATCATAATTTCAAACTAATATATATATAATCTTGTACTTTTAAAATAAATTAAATTCATGAATGATATTTATATGAAAAAAATATGTTAGTTATGCATATAAATTAAATTCATTTTTGTTTAATTTTATTTACAAGTTCAAGACAAATAAATTTTAAAGAATAATAAATTTTTGGGAATTTGCAATGAATCTTAGTCACATCATTCTAGAGTTATTTTATTAATTTTATTTATAGTCAATTTAGAAAAGTAACTCAACCATGGTTATTTATATTGTGCATAAAAAGTAGTGTAGGAGGTGAGTTGTCATATATACCTACCCCATAAAACCCATAACTCATAATATTTTAATATATCTTATATTTTTGCAGTACATCTCTTAGGAGGCCCATTTTTTACCTCAAATTCTCTCTAATGGCAGAAGACCCGGGAGGATTTGGAACATACATAGTATGTGAGGTTGTGGGGTTGGTAGTTTGAACTGGATTATGTGGAGTCACATTGCGATCTATAATAGGTTCAATTGGTTTCATAGAATTATCAAGTGAGATATATCCCACAATCCAAGCGTTCAGATTACGAGGAAAAACTACTGAACGAGGTCGTGGTGTACCCAATATGTTATCTATTTTCTTGTCTAGTTATCTTGCATAGAGAATAGCTTCCTGGTATTGTCTGCATTCTTATTCATTTGGTGAAATATCTTCAGAATAGGTTGGACGGGTGCTAAACGAAGCAACCGCCTATCACATAGAGGTATCCCAAAACGGAGCATTAGGACCATAATTTGGATCGGTAGTATCATCAACATGACCTTCTGTGGGAGAATGGAATGAGATATTTCCCCGAGAAGGTTGTTGGACTAAGGGAGGACCTTGTGAAGGATATGGATCTCCACTTTCTGCAATCACATTTTCTTCCACTTGGAAGTTGGTAGCAGCTCCTTGTTCGATAGCTTCCATAGGATTTTCTCTTGAAACAGGAATAAAATTAGGTGGCAAGCCCCATACTCTTCTAGACTATCTTAATTCAGCTAGTTTGTATAGTTCCTATCTAACCTAAGGTATCAAAACTAGAAAACACACAAAAAAATTTCCTACTCAAGCTATAGGCCAAACAAGCAGACTTAAATGACGGGAGGAGTTTAGATAGTCAGGTCTCTCACCAAGATTGTCAAGAAGGTGCCACTCATGATATACCTCAAGGGTACGTGCATAGTAATCTCCCTGAATGTTTTTTTCGGTGTATGGCTCCAAGTAACATGGTCAAAGGGATTTTCTCAGATAGATAAGGTATCCTAGTGGGGTCTTCCGATATATGCAAGGTACGTGGGAGCTCAAATCGGTAGTAGTGTTGTCTAATGCATAACCGGTCACAAGGGGCCTTCCTATATACAATCGAGTACATGAAGTACATTTCTATATACCTCAAGGGTACATGAAAGGCTGTTTGATGTACTGATGGTACGTGGAATAACCGTGCAAGTCCCAGGATGTAATGCAGATGAGTAATGACAACTCCTACGCTTAACGATGCCCGAACACGTCTCTAGCCTATCACTCAAATTTCTATGAAAATTTTAAGCCTATAACTACCGTTAATTTTAAAGTGGATAGTTATGTGAATGCATGAAATTTCAACTGAAAAGTAAAACCATGAAGATATGTAGATGCAAATATTTCACTTTACCATTCGTGGTATGCCTACTTACGAGAGGGAAAGAGAGTATTTTCTTTTTTTTTTGAAAACCAAAATTTCCCAAACAACTACTTTGAAAAAATCAAATCCAAATACAAGAAACACATTCCAAACTCTTTTTTTTTTAAAGCAATCAAATGGGTAAGAGTCTCTTTTCCTAAAAGAAAACAACAAGCACTCTACATGCATATGCATTCTATTTTTTTTATTTTTCTTTTAAAAATAGATAGATATAACTCAATTCTACACTATTTTTTCTTTTGATGAGATAGTACTAATGCAAGAGAGACAAAAGAATAAAGAGAACCTGAAAGCTTGTGAGGCTAATCAGTGATCCAGTTCCCTATGCTTGGTAATAATAATGACCTAATCTCAATAATAATAAAAAAACTTTTTTAAAAGCAAAAGGAAGTCCTCTATGGAAAAAATGAAATTAAGATGATAAGCAAATGGCTTTTATTTCAGTCTTTATAAATGAAATGAAAAGAGATCTAACTTAAACTTAAACTTTCAAAAATTCCTTTCAAAATCACAACCAACAAGCATGAAAGAAAATGAATAATCAACAAGCCTACTCTAGATTTTGAATTCTTTCAGTCCAACCAATTTTACCAAAAAAAATTCAACCATGAGCATTTAGATTAAAACACACAAGCCTGACAGTGCAGGGATGAAAACAAACAAAATCCAACTTTTTGCAAAAAATAACAAAAAACAAGTTCTGGAACAAGGCCTACCTGGCACCGCACTGTAGGGGTCTTGGACAGAGTGGTTCTGGACAAGCACCACTTCTATCTAATGAGTTTTATGCAGTGGCACCACTTATGGCTAATAGAGTTCAGGCAGTGGCACCTCTTGTTTCCAACAGCACATGTGTAGTTCCCTGAATAGATCCAAAATACAATGAGAATGACAATTCAAGTTAAAAATTGATCAAATCAAGGTAAAGACTGATGAATTGACAGTAAAAAAAGATCATATAAGGTTAAAATAGTTCAGATATGAACAGATCTAAAAGTTTTAAACCAAAATTCACTAAGTTAGATGGCAGATCTAACTGAAGAGAGTTAGAAACTGGAGCCTAGATTCAGATAAGGGTTCATTGACTGAGGAAGATCAGATCAACTAAAAATTGCTTTTCTCCTCAGCAAAGTTACCAAATTTGTAATCAGGAATATTACACCTTCTGCAGACAGAAGTTGTTGATCTGGTCTGACTGGTTCATATCCAAAACAAATGAGTGAATAACTTGAAGACCTTCCCAAAACGTTATATAAGCCTGGAATATAACTCTGACAAAAGACCTGTATACCTGTAAGACATATCAAGCATACAAAGACATCAAAGCTACCAGAAAAACATCTACACATCCATATTAGTGACTAGGGAATCCAATAACATATATGTGATATTTACACAACAAACGCATGGGAAGAAAATAAACTTTGCACTAGAAAATAAATGAAAGATCTTACAACCATGTGGCTTAGTGTTGAGACACTCCTTCACAAGACTAACACCTTGTCCCTGATAGCTTCAACTAGCTCAACAATTGCTCTATGATGCATTAGGCCAAGGTATCAATTTAGCATCATAACTCTAGTATTCTTCTCCTCCCCTAAACTATGGACATGAACCTATATTTATAAGGCTCAATGGATAGGGATAGTTGAGAGAATTGTGGGTGAGGTGGCTCTAAGATCCTACCAAGAGGGATTTCAACTCCAACTAACCCATATTAATAGGGATAAGGAAGGAAATGAGGCTCATGATCTAGAAGCCTCGAGAATCTTCTCTTTTTCTATTTTTACCAAGGGTACCACTTTTCTTCCCTTAAGACACAACTGTTTAGGTGAGAACCACATCAACAACAAAGAAGAAGTACAGTGGCACCGCTTTTCTATAACATAACACAGGCGATGTTGAATAAGGTACTGCTCATCAGCCAAAGAGAGAGCGTCGTACTAGGTTTGTTCAAGTAGAATTGATATCTAGAGCAAGTTTCCACTCCAAGTTTTGGGATTTAGGGAAAACATAGGGGTTAAGGATCTCAGCACATGTTGGTGATAGGATTTGGGTATAACAGTCAACCCTTAGTTGAGCGTTAGAGGGGCCATAGGCTGGGTTAGTTAAACTTAGCGGTTCGACTAAAGTTGGACCCGACTGAATCACACATCAGAAAACATAAAGATGGTATACCAATTCCTAGAATCCTAAGAATACTACACTTATGAGCAAAATAGTGTGGAACTAAAGAACTAGCAGAGGATACTTATATGAACACACACACACACATTTTACAACGATACTTTCATCAGCAACCTAAGGCATTGTCTTATTTTTACAACAACATGGAAATCATATAGATATACATCTACACACATTCCCTGAGCTCATCAGTCAAAGAAAACCATGTAGTAAACTAGTAATTCCTTACAAACCACTAATACACCATATTAGTCACCATTTACTCTAATACAAGATGGAAACATCCTACATCCTGCTTCCTAGAATATGCTTCCTTATTGATCCTTCTTTGTTTTTCCTAGGTCTTTTGCAACTAACGACCAATTCCCCCCAGGAATTTCCACTCCACTACCTCCTTGATTCCCCAAAGTGCAAATGTTCTAAGAATGACCCTTCACGTCCCCCACTCCTACATGCATTCACATGCCCTGTGCAATTGTTCCGAGAATGACCCTTCACGTCCCCCACTCCCGCATGAATAGTTTTCTCATTTAATAAGATGGTCACTATCATTCAGATTTTTATTACAAGCATAATGTTTCAGTTACATTTGTCCTCCAAGGATCTATTGGCATATTCTAGGTCTTCCAATCAGACTCAAATAAAGTTTAATACTTGGGGGATATTACAGGGGTGGGGGTTATGATTAGGTAGAGAGAGAGAGATATGCTGGGATGAATCATGATAGATATAATGAGGGAGGTTGGGGGAGAGAAATAGATAGAGAGCATGGGAAAGGGAGGAGAGAGAGAGAGAGAGGGTGTTGGATAAGGGTAGGGGTAAGAGAGAGAGGGTTTCTGTCAAGGCGTTGGAGGGACATAAATTAGTCGAGGTTAGGGATAGTTCCAAAACATGAGAGATAGTATGAGAGATGATGTTAGTAATGGTTATATGGAGTGAAGGAGAGATAGAGGGAGGAGTGGGTTTAGTGGTAGCGGTGGGTAGGGTAGCGAGTTAGAGAGAGAGAGAATTGGGGGTTGTTAGGGGGTTGGGTGAGAAAGAGGGGCATAGGGGTTAGTGGTAGGTAGAGGAGTAGGGGGCTAAGGGAGTTATATGGGTGGGTGATTAGAGATATATGGGAGGAGAGAGGATGGGGGATACAAATACATAGAGATTACGGGGGATAGGGTTTTGTGAAGGAGAAAGGCCATTTGAGAAAAGGTGGTATAGTTGAGGAGTAGTGGGGTTGGGAGTATTGGGTTAAGAGAGAGAGAGAGAGAGAGAGAGAGAGAGAGAGAGGTTAGAGAGAGGGGGATTGTTAATAGAGAGATAAATAGAGGTTAGGGGTATATATATTTATATATATGTATATTTTAGGGGTAGAGAGAGAGAGATTAGGGTAGGGTAGGGGTTAGGGAGAGAGAGTGACGTTAGGGATACTGAGATGAGGAGAGGCTGGGTTGAAGATAAAAAGGGTAGAGAAAGAGAGAGGGATTGGGAGGTTATGAGTTTGGAGACAATGAGGGAAATTAAAGAGAAGGGGGAGTGTAGAGAGAGAAAGAGGTGGCTAGGGAGTTGGGGGTAGATAAAGAGAGAGATATTCTTGGGGGTTTGTTAATTGTAGGGTATAAGGGGATTAGGATAAACATAGATAGGAGGGAATATGGATATGGGCAGAGAGAGAGAGGGAGGGTTTCTATTAGTAGAAGTATTAGAGAGAAAGAGGGTAGATGGGTAGTAAGGTTCAGGGGGAGGGGAGAGAGAGAGCTAGAGGGATGATTAGCGGTAGAGGGGAGGTTGGTGGAGATAAAGAGATACAGAATAGGAAGAATGGGTTTGGGGAGAAAATGAGAAATTTTAGAGAAGGGCATATAACTGAGGAGTGGGGGGGTCTGAGAATTGAGAGAGAGAGAGAGAGAGAGAGAGAGAGAGGGTGTTAGGGGGTTAAGGAAGAGATAAAATAGAAGGGGAGAGAGATAATGGGAGATGGCGTCTTTAAGGGATAAGGGAGTAGGGGAGAGAGGCGGTGGTGAGGTAGAGAGAGAGAGAGAGACTTGGGAGTTGTAATAGAGGGGAGAGAGAGGGGTGGGCGCTATTAGGGGGTTGAGAGAGAGAGAGAGAAATGGGGGGTGATTAGGTGTAGAATGAAGGAGATAGGTTGGGAAAGAGAAAGAGATAAAGATAAGGATGGTTATGGATTTGGAGAGTAGTAATGCAGTTTGAGAGAAGGGATTATATCTGAGGAGTGGGGAGGCTGATAGAGAGAGAAGGTAGGAGAAAGAGAGAGAGAGAGAGTTTAGCAGTTATGGGGAGGGTGATTATAAGAGATGGAGAAAGAGGGGGTAATGTTTAGAGGGAGTAGGTGAGAGAGAGAAAGAGGGATAGGGTTTGGTTATTTGTAGGAGTAGGAATAGAGTTATGTTGTAGTTAGTGGTAGGAATAAGAGAAAGAGAGGGGGTTTAGAGTGAGAGATAGAGGAAGAGAAGGGGGTTATAGTTGAATATTGGCAAGTGTGGAGTTGGGGGAAAGAGAGAGGGGGGGTTAGGGATAGGAGTATGGGCAAAGAGAGAGAGAGGGCGGTTAGTGGGAGAGAGAGGGATTAGGGGTAGATGGAGAATGGTGATAGAGAATGAGAGATGGTGTTAGGAGAGAAGGGGATATAGATAATGATAGAGGGTGTTAGGAGACAAAGGGATACAGAGAATGAGAGAGGGTGTTAAGAGGGAAGGGGAGATAGAGAATGAGAGAGGGTGTTAGGAATAAAATGGGAGAGAGAGAGAAGGAGGGTTAGTGGTAAGGCTGGGAGTAGGGGGTGACCGATAAAGAGAGAGGGTGTTTTTAGGGAGTAGGGGTAGGGAGGGAGGGGATCGGGTTATGAGTAGGTAGAGAGAGAGATGTTGGGATTATTAAGGGTTGAGACAAGGAGGTAGGTTGGGGGAGAGAACAAGATAGATAGAGAGAGAGGCGGGGGGGGGGGGGGGGGGGGGGGGGGGG
>LPNX010227879.1:663045-674949 GCA_001517045.1 Pseudotsuga menziesii
AAGAGAAAGAGATAAAGATAAGGAATGTTATGGATTTGGGGAGTAGTAGTGGAGTTTGAGAGAAGGGGTTATATTTGACGAGTGGGGAGATTGATAGAGAGAGAAATAAAGAGAGAGAGTTTAGCGGTTATGGGGAGGGTGATTTTAAGAGATGGAGAGAGCGGGGGTAATGTTTAGAGGGAGTAGGTGAGAGAGAGAAAGAGGGACAAGGTTTGGTTATTTGTAGGAGTAGGAAGAGAGTTATGTTGTAGTTAGTAGTAGGAATAAGAGAGAGACATGGTTGAGGGTGGGAGAGAGAGGAAGAGAATGGGGTTATAGTTGAATATTTGGGGGTGTGGAGTTGGGGGAAAGAGAGGGGGGATCAGGGATAGGAGTAGGGGTAGAGAGAGAGAGGGTGGTTAGTGGGAGAGAGAGGGATTAGTGGTAGTTGGAGAATGGTGATAGAGAATGAGATATGGTGTTAGGAGAGAAGGGGGTAGAGAAAATGATAGAGGGTGTTAGGACAGAAAGGAATACAGAGAATGAGAGAGGGTGTTAAGAGGGAAGGGGAGATAGAGAATGAGAGAGGGTGTTAGGAATAAAATGGGAGAGTGAGAGAAGGAGGGTTAGTGGTAAGGGTGGGAGTAGGGGGTGACCAATAAAGAGAGAGGGTGTTATTAAGGAGTAGGGGTAGAGAGGGAGGGGTGCAGGTTATGAGCAAGTAACGAGAGAGATGTTGGGATTATTAAGGGTAGAGACAAGGAGGTAGGTTGGGGGAGAGAATGAGATAGATAGAGAGAGAAGGGCGGTGAGGGAGGGATGGAGGGAGGGTGCCTATTAGTAGGATTATAGGAGAGAAAGAGGGAATTTGGGTAGTAAGGGTTAGGGGGAGGAGAGAGGGAGGGAGGTAGAGGGATGATTAAGGGTAAAGGGGAGGAAGGAGGTTAGTGGAGATACATAGATAGAGATTAAGAGGATTATGAGTTTGTGGAGGAAATAAGAATTTTAGAGAAGGGCAAATAGTTGAGGAGTGGGGGGGGTCTGAGTAGTGAGAGAGAGAGAGGGAATGGGAAATGGTGTCTGTAAGGGCCAAGGGAGTAGGGGAGAGAGACAGTGGTGAGTAAGAGAGAGAGAGTTTAAAGTTGTAACAAAGTAAGGGGAGAGAGATGGGTGGGATTTATAAGTAATCAGAGTAGGGGGTTAAGAGAAAGAAAAAAAATATGGGGATTGATTAGGTGTAGAATGAAGGAGAGAGGTTTGGGAAGATAAAGAAATATAGATCATGAAGGTTAGGGATTTGGGAATTAGTAGTACGGTTTGAGAGACATGGTTGTATTTTAGGAGTAGGGAGGTTGGTAGAGATATAGAGAGTAGGGAGGAGAGAGAGAGAGAGAGAGAGAGAGAGAGAGAGAGAGGGTAGGGGAGGTAGAAAGAGCTAGAGAGAAAGAGAGAGCGGTTAAAAATTAGGGAGAGGGTGATTATAAGATATGGAGAGGGGGGGGTAATATTTATAGGGAGGATGTGAGATAAAGAAAGAGGGCTAGGAGTTGGTTACTTGTAGGATTAGGAGAGAGAGTGATGAGGTGGTTAGCGGTAGGAATAATATAGAGAGGGGGGGTTTAGGGTAAAAGAGAAAGGAAGAGAAGGGGGTTATAGTTGAAGATTATGGGGTGTGGAGTTGGGGGAAAGAGAGAGGGGGTAGGTTGTTAGGGATAGGAGTAGGGGTAGAGAGAGAGAGGGTGGGTTAGGTGGAGAGATTGGGATGGGTATGGTTTGTAAGGGTGGGAGTAGGGGGTGAGAGATAGAGAGAGAGGGTGTTATTAGAGAGTAGTAGGTAGAGAGAGATAGAGATGTTGGGATAATTAAGGGTAGAGATAATGTGGGAGGTTGGGGGAGAGAGAAAGAAAGTTTAGGGTTGTTAGAGAGTAGAGAGAGAGAGAGAGAATGATGGGTTATGGACAGAAAGAGAGGGTTAGAGATAGAGAGAGAGGGATAGGAAGGTTAGGGGTAGAGAGAGAGGGAGAGTGTTGGTGTTAGGGGGTCGGGTAAGAGAGAAAGTGGTTGTGGTTAAGGGTAGGTGAAAATGGGGAGAGAGAATGAAAGAGGGCATAGGGTGTTAGGCATAACACAAGAAAGAGAGAGAGAGAGAGAGCGTTGGATAAGGTTAGGAGTAAGAGAGAGAGGGTTTTTTCAAGGGGTTGGGGGAAAGAAATCAGTCGAGGTTACAAATAGGTGCAAAACATGACAAAGAAAATGAGAGAGGATGTTAGTAATGGTTGTAGGGAGCAGAGGAGAGAGAGGGAGGAGGGGGTTTAGTTGTAGGGGTGGGTTAGGGTGGTAAGTTAGAGATAGAGAGAACTGGGGGTTGTTAGGGGGTTAGGAAGTGAGAGCAGGGTAGAGGTTATTGGTAGGTAGAGGATTAGGGGGTTAAGGGAGACATATATGAGAGGAGATATATGGGATGAAAGAGAATTGGGGATAAAAATACATAGGGATAAGGGGGTTAGGGGTTTGTGAAGGAGTAAGGCCATTTTATATAAGGTGGTATAGTTGGGGATTATGGGAGTTGGGATTATTGGGGAGAGAGAGAGAGAGAGAGAGGTTATTAATAAAGAGAGAAATATAGGTTATGGGTATATATATATAGTTTAGGGATAGAGAGAGAGAGATGGGAGTAAGGAAGGGTTAGGGAGAGAGAGTAGCATTAGGGATATTGGGATGCAGAGAGGGTGGGTTGAGGGTACAAAGGGTAGAGAGACAGATGGATTGGGGGGTTACGGGTTTAGAGACAATGAGGGAAATTAAAGAGAAGAGGGAGTGTAAGGAGAGAGAGAGAGAGAGAGAGGTGGGTAGGGAGTTGGGGGTGGATAAAGAGAGAGAGATGATGAGGGTTTTGTTAGTTTTAGGGTATAGTGGGATTAGGATAAACATAGACTCTAGAGAGGGGGGAAATATTTATAGGGATAGGGGTACAGAGAGAGATAAAGAGAGAGAGAGTCTATTGGTAGGAGTGTATGAGAGAAAGAGGGCAGAGGGGTAGTAACGGTTAGGGGGAGGAGAGAGAGAGAGAGGGATATAGAGGGAGGTTAGTGGAGATAACGAGAGAGAGATTAGGAGGATTATGGGTTTGGGGAGAAAATGATCAATTTTAGCGAAGGGCATATAGTTAAGGAGTGGGGTGGGGTCTGAGTAGTGAGAGAGAGAGTGTGTTATGGGGTTGGGGGAGAGAGAACATGGAAGGGGAGAGAGAGAATAGGAGATGGTTTTTGTAAGAGCTAAGGGATTAGAGGTTAGAGACAATGGTGAGTTAGAGAAGGGGAGAGAGTTGGGAGTTGTAACAAAGTAAGAGGAGAGAGAATGAAAATATTTATTAGTAAGTGGAGTAGGGGTTTGATAGAGAGATGGAGAAAGATAGATGAAGGGGTTATTTGGTGTAGAATGAAGGAGAAATATTAGTTGTTAGGGGGAGGGTTATTATAAGAGATGTAGAGAGAGAGGGAAATGTTTAGAGGGAGTAGCTAAGAGAGAGAGAACGAGGCTAGTAGGGGTTGGTTATTTGTAGTAGCAGAGAGAATTATGAGGTGGTTAGTGGTAAGAATAGGAGAGGGGTGGTTAGGGTGAGAGAGAGAGAGAGGAAGAGAAGGGGGTTATAGTTGAAGATTGGGGAGTGTGGAGTTGGTGGAAGGAGAGAGGGGGATAGGTGGGGCTAGTTAGGTATAGGAGTATGTGAAGAGAGAGAGAGAGAGAGGGTGGGTTAGGGGGAGAGAGCAGGATTAGGGGTAGAGAGAAAGGGATCGGGTGGGTGTTAAGAGGTTGGGAGATAGGGAAATTAGTGTGGGTTAGGGGTAGATGGAGAAAGGCGAGGGAGAATGAGAGAGGGTGTTAGGAGAGTATGGGATATATATAATGAGAGAGGGTATTAGGAGAGCATGGGATATATAATGAGAGAGGTTGTTAGGTAGAACATGATAGAGAGAAGAAACATTAGTGGTAAGGGTGGGAGAAGGGCCCAAGAAATAGAGAGAGATGGAAGGTTAGTGGTAAGGGTGGGAGTAGGGTGCAAGAGATATAGAGAGAAGGAAGGTTGGTGGTAAGGGTGGGAGTAGGGTGCAAGAGATATAGAGAGAAGGAAGGTTGGTTGTAAGGGTGGGAGTAGGGGGCAATAGATAGAGAGAGTGTGTTTTATTAGGGAGTAGGGGTAGAAAGAGAGGGGTGGGGGTTATGGCTAGGTAGAGAGAGAGAGACGTTGGGATGATTAAGGGTAGAGACAAGGAGGGAGGTTGAGAGAGAGAAAGAGAGAAATGTCATTAGGGATAGGGGTATAAGGAGTAGGGGGTTAAAAGAGAGAGAGACAGGTCAGGGGTTATGCATTTTGGGAGAAGGAGTGAAGTTAATTGGAATCAATGGAGTATAGTGTGGGAGAGAGACAAACATAGGAATGAGTTGGGATAGATATGGTGTGTGGGTGGTTATATGTATGGGTAAGGGTATTAGTAGAATAATAAAGAGGGGGGTTGTGAATAAGGAGCTTATGAGAGAGAGAGAGAGAGATGGTGTGTGGGTGGTTAGTGGTAGGTGTAATGGGATTAGTATAATCATAGAGAGGGGGATTATGAGAGAGAGATAAAGTGATTATGGGTTGGGATAGGAGGGAGGTTAGAGAGAAGAGACGGTATATAGAGGGATTGAAGGGGGTATTTTAAGAGATAAGTGGATATAGAGAATGAGAGAGGGTGTTAGGAGAGAAGGGGATATAGAGAATGAGAGAAAGAGTCTGAGGAGGGAAGGTGATATAGAGAATGAAAGAGGGTGTTAAGCATAAAATGGGAGATAGAGAGAGAAGGAAGGTTAGTGGTAAGGGTGGGAGTAGGGGATGAGAGATAGATAGAGAGAGGGTGTAAATAGGGATTAGGAGTAGAGAGAGAGAGGGTGGGGGTTATGAGTAGGTGTAGAGAGATGTCGGGATGATTAAGAGTAGAGATAAGGAGGTAGGTTTGGGGAGGGGGAGAGAGAGAGAGAGAGAGAGAGAGAGAGAGAGAGAGAGAGAGAGAGAGAGAGATGATAAGGTGATTATGGGTTAGGGTAGGAGGAGGTTTTTGGAGTTCAAGGAGATTAAAGAGAGGGGAGAGTAGGGGTAGAGAGAAAGAGTGAGATATGGGGGAGTGATTAGTGGTAGGATGGAGTGATTATAAGAGACAGAGGTAGGGGGGATTAAGAGAAAGAGAGAGAGAGAGAGAGAGAGAGAGAGACGGAGAGAGAGTCATGGGTGAGTAGTAGGAGTAGGAGAGAGAGTGGTGTTTAGTGGTAGGAGTAGGAGAATGAGAGTGAGGGTTAGGGAGTCAGGGATTAGAGAGAGAGAGAGAGAGAGAGAGAGAGAGAGAGAGAGAGATATGATAAGGTGATTTTGGGTTGGGATATTAGAGGGATTTTGGGAGGAGGAGGGAAGTTAGAAAGAAGAGGGTGTATATAGAGAGAGGAATGGGGTAGGTAAATAGAAATATATAGATATTAAGAGGTTTAATTATTTAGGGAGTATGGAAGTTATAGAGATGGGGTTAACATTGAGGAGTTTCGGGGGGGGGGAGAGGACTGGGTAAGGGTAGGTGGTGAGGAGTAGGGAGTTTGGTGAAAGGATAGAGAGGGGAGGGTGGGTAGGTATAGTGGTATGAGGAGTGGGAGGGTTGTTATTAGAGAGAGATAGAGAGATTTGAGGGCTAGTGGAGAGGAGGGGGACATGGGAGAGAAAGAGATGGATATTAAGGGGCTTAGGATTTTTGGGAGGAGGAGGTAAATTAGAAAGAAGATAAGATATTAGAGAGAGAGAGAGAGGGAGGTTAGTGGTAATATTAAGAGAGAGATTTATGAGGTGGTTAGTTGTAGGAATAGCAAAGAGAGAGGGTGGTTTAAAGTGAGAAAGAGGAAGAGAAGGCACTTATTGTTTAATATTGGGGTACGGTTTGGAGTTGGAGGAAATAGAGAGAGGGTTTTGTTAGGGTTAGGAGTAGGAGCAGAGAGATAGAGAGTGGGTTAGGGGTAGAGAGGGGGCTTAGGGGTAGAGAGGAAGGGATCAAGTGTGTGTTAAGAGGTTAGGAGAGAGAAAAAATGGTGGGGGATAGGGGTAGATGAAGAAGGGAAATAGAGAATGAGAGAGGGTGTTAAGAGAACATGGGATATATAGAATGAGAGAAGGTGTTAGGTAGAACATGGGAGAGAGATAAAAGGAAGGTTAGTGGTAAGGGTGGGAGTAGGTAGTGAGAGATAGGAAGAGAGGGTCTTATTAGGGAGTAGCGGTAGAGAGAGAGAGGGGTGGTGGTTATGATTAGGTAGAGAGAGAGAGATTTGTTGGGAGGATTAATGGTAGAGACAAGGAGGGAGGTTGGGGAAGAGAAAGAGATAGAGTTCAAGGAGAGAGAGAGAAAGAGAGAGAGAGGGTGCAGGATAAGGATAGTAGTGAGTGAGAGAGGGTTTGTGTCAAGGGGTTCGGGGGAGAGAAATCAGTCAGGGTTAGGGATAGGTGCGAAATGTGAGAGAGATAATGAGAGATGATGTAAGTAATGGTTATAGGGAGAAAAGGAGAGAGAGGGGGATAAAGAGTGAGAGTGGTTGGGGGGGTTGACTGGTAGGAGAAGGATAAAGAGGGGTGCTTAGTGGTAGGAGTAGGAGAGTGAGAGGGATGGTTAGGGAAAGGGGGGTTAGAGAGAGAGAGAGAGCATGGGATATATAGAATGAGAGAGGGTGTTATGTAGAACATGAGAGAGAGAAGGATGGTTAGTGGTAAGGGTGGGAGTAAGGGGTGAGGGATAGAGAGGGAGGGTGTTATTAGGGAGTAGGGGTAGAGACAAAGGGGTGGGGGTTATGAGTAGGTAGAGAGAGAGGGGTGGGGGCTATGAGAAGGTAGGTAGAGAGAGATATATGCTAGGATTATTAAGAGTATAGATAAGGAGGGAGGTTGAGAGAGAGAAAGAGAGAGAGGTTGGGGGTTATTTATTTGGTGTGCGGGTGGTTAGTGGTAGGGTAACAGGATCAATACAATCATAGAGAGGGGATATTATGAATAAGTGGCTTATTAGAAGGAGAGAGAGAGAGAGAGAGAGAGAAAGAGAGAGAGAGAGAGAGAGAGATATAATAAGGTGATTTTGGGTCGGGATATTAGAGGAATTTTGGGAGGAGGAGGAAAATTAGAAAGAAGATAAGATATTAGAGAGAGAGAGAGGGAGGTTAGTGGTAAGATTAAGAGAGAGATTTATGAGGTGGTTAGTTGTAGGAATAATAAAGAGAGAGGGGGGTTTAAAGTGAGAAAGAGGAAGAGAAGGGAGTTATTGTTTAATATTGGGGTGCGGTTTGGAGTTGGAGGAAATAGAGAAAGGGTTTTGTTAGGGGTAGGAGTAGGAGCAGAGAGATAGAGAGTGGGTTAGGGGGAGAGAGGGGGCTTAGGGGTAGAGAGGAAGGTATCAAGTGCATGTTAAGAGGTTAAGGGAGAGAAAAAATGGTGGGGGACAGGGTAGATGAATAAGGGAAATAGAGAATGAGAGAGGGTGTTAAGAGAACATGGGATATATAGAATGAGAGAAGGTGTTAGGTAGAACATGGGAGAGAGATAGAAGGAAGGTTAGTGGTAAGGGTGGGAGTAGGTAGTGAGAGATAGGAAGAGAACATCTTATTAGGGAGTAGAGGTAGAGAGAGAGAGGGGTGGGGGTTATGATTAGGTAGAGAGAGAGAGATATGTTGGGAGGATTAATGGTAGAGACAAGGAGGGAGGTTGGGGGAGAGAAAGAGATAGAGTTCAAGGAGAGAGAGAGAGAGAGAGAGAGAGAGAGAGAGAGAGAGAGGGTGCTGGATAAGGGTAGTAGTGAGTGAGAGAGGGTTTGTGTCAAGGAGTTCGGGGGAGAGAAATCAGTCAGGGTTAGGGATAGGTGCAAAATATGAGAGAGATAATGAGAGATGATGTAAGTAATGGTTATAGGGAGCAAAGGAGAGAGAGAGGGAGGAGTGGGTTTAGTTATAGGGGTCAGGTAGGGTGGTGAGTTAGAGAGAGAGATAGATAATTAGGGGTTATTAGGGGGTTGGGGGAGAGAGAGTGGGGTAAGGTTTATTGGAAGGTCAAGGAGTAGTGGGCTAAGGGAGAGATGTGGGGGTGATTAGAGATATAGGGGAGGAGAGAGGATGGGGGATAAAAAGAAATAGATATCAAGTGTGCTAGGGGTTTGTGAAGGAGCAAGGCCATTTGAGATAATGTTGTATAGTTGAGGAGTAGTGGGGTTGGGAGTGTTAGGGTAAGAGGGAAAGAGAGGCTAGAGAGAGTGGGGTTATGAATAGAGAGATAAATAGATGTTAGGGGTATATGTGTGTGTGTGTGTGTGTGTGTGTGTGTGTGTGTGTGCGTGTGTGTGTGTGTGTGTGTGTATTTTATGGGTAGAGAGAGATGCGGGTAGCATAGGGGTTAGGGAGGGAGAGTGGTGTTAGGGATACTTGGATGAGGAGAGGTTGGGTTGAGGATACAAAGGGTAGAGAGAGAGAGAGAGAGGGATTAGGGGTTTATGGGTTTGGAGACAATGAGGGAAATTAAAGACAAGGGAGAGTGTAGGGAGAGAGAGAGATGTGTCTAGGGAGTTGTGGGTACATAAAGAGAGAGAGATGGTAGGGGGTTTGTTAGTTGTAGGGTATAGGGGGATTAGGATAAACATAGAGAGGGGGGAATATGGATGGGGTTAGAGAGAGAGAGAGAAAGGGTGTCTATGGGTAGGAGTATAGGAGAGAAATATGATAGAGGGGTAGTAATGGTTTTGGGGAGGAGAGAGAGTTAGAGAGAGGGAGATAGCGGGATGATTAGGGGTAGAGGGAAGGAGGGAGGTAGGTGGAGATAAAGAGATATAGATTACAAACATTATAGGTTTTGAGAGAAAATGAGAAATTTTAGAAGGGTGTATAGTTGAGGGAGTAAGGGAGATAGACGATGGTGAGGTAGAGAGAAAGAGAGAGAGAGAAAGCTGGGAGTTGTCAAAAAGTAAGGGGAGAGAGAGGGGTGGAGGTTGTCAGTAAGTGGAGTAGGGGGTTGAGAGAGAGAGAGAGAGAGAGAGAGAGAGAGAGAGAGATGGGGGGTGATTAGTTATAGAATAAAGGAGAGAGGCTGGTGAAGAGAAAGAGATAGAGATAAGGAAGGTTAGGGATTTGGGGATTAGTAATGTAGTTTGAGAGAAGGGTTTATATTTAAGGAGTGGGGAGGTTGATGGAGAGAGAAAGGGTAGGAGAGAGAGAGAGAGATTTTAGTGGTTAGGGGGAGGGTGATTATAAGATATGGACAGAGAGGGGATAATGTTTACAGGGATTAGGTGAGAGAGAGAAAGAGGGATAGGGGTTGGTTATTTGTAGTAGTAGGAAGAGATTTATGAAGTGTTTAGTGGTAGGAATAAGAGAGAGAGGGGGGTTTATGGTGAGAAAGAGAGGAAGAGAAAGGGGGTTATAGTTGAATATTGGGGGGTGTGGAGATGGGGGAAAGAGAGAGGGGGGTTGGTTAGGGATAGGAGTAGGGACAGAGATAGAGAGGGCAGGTTAGGGGGAGAGAGATAGATTATGGGTATATGGAGAAGGGTGATAGAGAATGAGAGATGGTGTTATAAGAGAAAGGGATATAGAGAATGAGAAAGCATGTTTGGAGAGAAGGGGATATGGAGAATGAGAGAGGGTGTTCAGAGGTAAGGATATATAGAGAATGAGAGAGGGTGTTAGGCATACAATGGAAGAGAAAGAGAAGGAAGGTTAGTGGTAAGGGTGGGAGTAGGGGATGAGAGATAGAGAGAGAGGGTGTTATTAGGGAGTAGTGGTAGAGAGAAAGAGAGGGATGGGGGTTATTAGTAGGTAGAGAGAGAGAGATGATGGGATGATTAAGTGTAGAGACAGGGAGGGTGTTTGGGGGAGAGAACGAGAGAGAGAGAAAGGTAGGGAGGCATGGATAGAGAGAGAGAGAGAGAGAGAGAGAGAGAGAGAGAGAGAGAGAGAGAGAGAGAGCATGTCTATTGATAGGAGTATAGGAGAGAAAGAGGGAAAAGGGGGGTAAGAGAGAGGGAGCTAGAGGGATGATTTGGGGTAGAGACAAAAAGGGAGGTTGGTGGAGATAAAGAGATAGAGATTAGGAGGATTATGGGTATAGGGAGAAAACAAGTAATTTTGGAGAAGGGTGTATAGTTTAGGAGTGGGGGGGGTTTGAGTGGTGAGAGAGAGAGAGAGAGGGTGTTAGGTGTTGAGGGAGAGAGATAATGGGAAATGGTGTCTATAAGGGCTAAGGGAGTAGGGGAGAGAGAGGGGTGGGGTTTATCAATAATCAAATTAGGGGGTTGAGAAAGAGAGAAAAAATATGGGGGGTGTTTAGGTGTAGGACAAAGGATAGAGGTTTGGGAAGATAAAGAGATAGGTATCAGGAAGGTTAGGGATCTGGGGAGTAGTAGTGCAGTTTGTGAGACAAGGTTATATTTAACGAATAGGGAGGTTGGCAAAGAGAGAGATATAGTAGGGGAGGTAGAGAGGGCTAGAGAGAGAGAGATTAACAATTAGGGTGAAGGTGATTATAAGAGATGGAGAGAGAGGGGGTAATGTTTAGAGGGAGTAGGTGAGATAAAGGAAGAGGGCTAAGGGTTGGTTATTTGTAGGAGTAGGAGAGAGAGTTATGAGGTGGTTAGTGGTAGGAATAAGGGAGAGAGAGGGGCGGTTAGGGTGAGAGAGAGATGAAGAGAAGAGGGTTATAGTTGAATATTGGGGGGTGTGGAGTCAGGGGAAAGAGAGCAGGGGTAAGGAAAGAGAGAGAGAGAGGGGATGTTTAGGAATAAGAGTGGTGGTAGATAGAGAGAGAGGGTGGGTTAGTTGGAGAGATGGGGATTAGGTCTAGAGAGGAAGGGATCGAGTGGGTGTTAAGAAGTTGGGGAAGAGATAAATTGATTGGGGTTAGGGGTAGATGGAGAATTGCAAGACAGAATGAGAGAGGGTTTTAGGAGATCATGGGATATAGATAATGAGAGAGGGTGTTAAGTAGAACATGGGAGAGAGAGAGAGAGAAGGAAGGTTAGTGGTAAGGGTGAGAGTAGGGGGTGAGAGATAAAGAGAGAGGATGTTATTAGGGAGTAGTAGGTAGAGAGAGATAGATATGTTGGGATGATTAAGGGCATATATAAGGAGGGAGGTTAGTGGAAAGATAGAGAGAGAGAGTTTGTGGTTGTTAGAGAGAGAAGCATGGGTTAGGGAGAGAGAGATAGGGTTAAAGATAGAGAAGGATGGGTTAAGGAGAGAGAGGGAGAGGATAGTTAGGGTAGAGAGAGAGGGAGAGGATTGGTGTTAGGAGGTTGCAAAAGAGAGAACGTGGTTTTGGTTAGAAAAGGGGGAGAGAGAATGAGAGAGGTTGTTAGTAAGAGAATGAGAGATAGAGAATAAGAGAGGGTGTTAGGCATATCATGAGAGAGAGAGAGAGAGGGAGAGTTGGATAAGGGTAGGAGTAAGAGAGAAATCCTTTATGTCGAGGGTCTAGGAAAGAGAGAAATTAGTTGAGGTTATGAATAGGTGCAAAACATGAGAGAGAGAATGAGAGAGGATGTTAAGTTGTAGGGAGGAGAGGAGAGAGAGAGGAGTGGGTCTAGTGGTAGGGGTGGAGTAGGGTGGTGAGTTAGAGAGAGAGAATTGGGGGTTTTTATGGGGTTGGGGAGAGAGAGTGTGGTAGGGTTTATTGATAGGCATACTAGTATGGGGTTAAGGGAGAGATATGGGGGGTGGTTAGAGATATATTGGAGGAGAGAGGATGGGGGATAAAATAAATAGGGGTTAGGGGGTTAGGGCTTTGTGAAGGAGTAAGGCCATTTGATATAATGTGGTATAGTTGAGGAGTATGGGGGTTTGGAGTATTGGGGAAGAGAGAGAGAGAGAGAGAGAGAGAGAGAGAGAGAG